>NCKV01000102.1:0-27501 GCA_003675905.2 Leptotrombidium deliense
ACATATTTTTTTTGCAGTTTCGATTGGAAGTGTACAGTGTACACATAGAACGTTGTGCATGCATTCATTCATGTTGTGTTGTGCAGGCTTCGCTTTGCATCACTCGCATCCATTGCATCCATTGTTATCTTGTTTCCATGCATCTCTTTGTCGCAGTGACCACGAAAACGTCGCCAAACGTCGCGAACGCTATATTTGCCATTGTTAGTGAAATGCAAAGAAACGAAATGCAGAGATGCTTGAGACCACCGTTTTGTGCACTCTTGCACTGCCCTGCGAACCAAAATGATTGATTAATGCTTTTTCGTTGCTAAATTTTGTATTCGCCATTTTCCGAAACGCACGAAAAGTTTAGCACACATCATTCAAACGTCTCAATACCCGCATTCCGCAAATATTGCATTCCGCATCCGTTTCATAGTTGTACTTGCATTGTTGCATTAATTCGGACTCAAGTTCACCGCATACGCTGTCCAATGGTCAGCACTTTATGTATGAATTCAAAGATGAACGTTGATCGCGTTGCAAACTGCAATTTCAAGTTTGCCATCGAATGCAGGCAATAATGCATTTCGATTGTTGAGAGTCGCACTCAAAAAGATTAATGAATAACGAACAGTAGAAAGAGTTTCTCTGCCACTTTTGTAACACAATTCTTCTTGTTTGCAACAATCGGCGAACAAAACTTAGCGAACTTTCGGAGTGTTCGGCAACTAATGACCCAAAAAACAGTTGCAAAGCATGACTAGTAAAAACAAACCGAAATGCAAGTTCACTAGTTTTCTTTTTGATCGCGATCTCGCATCTCGTGAAAACGCATTCTTTTTATTCACTTCACTCTGCAGATTCATCACTATTTCAATATTATTGTATATTGAATGCGTTTCTCGGTTTACTCGCGAACAAATTTTGCACAGAAACGTGTTCACTCTTCTTCGTGTAGCTACATTACATTGTCTGCGCTTTTCTTGTCGTTTGCAGTCTTGTTTCGCAATCATTTCAAAGAAGGATTAAATTTGTATTCCTTGTGGCTTCTGTTTTCAATGGAAATAATTTAATATTAATATGCATTCTTGTGACAAGTTGACAGCGACATACAATTGCAACAAGCATTCAAGCTTTGTTTGATTTTCAATTGAAGCGAAGAAATACGCTTGATTCGATTCGAGAACTCATTTCGCATCGAAATCATATTTGAAACACAATTTGCAGCAGCGTGAAACTGGTGCGCGTATCTCCACTGTTTTCGCTGTTAATTTAATTGAGAACACGAAACTCTTGCAGTGGTAAACATGCGACGAGTGATGTTAATTTGGGTGATTAGCTTCACAACAGATTATCCATTAATTCATCAAAATGTGAACGCCACTCACTCGTTCGGTTCGCTTGGTTTGGTTACACATTTTAAGTGAACAAAGTGAGACGAGCACAAATATACTCGTCGCTCTCCGTTTTCCCTCTCATTTAATCGACTAAATTTTCAATTTCTCAAAGAAAATGAAACGCTACTGCGACAAATGTTAATGTGTCTCGTGTATCGAATGAGACTGTATTACGTTTTCAGAACTGAATTATGGTGTTCACTTTTTCAAATTGTAATCACCGCTCGTTTCGCGGAGAAGAAACAGCAAAAGTTTCGCCGCACTTTTTGCGATAAATAATATTTGAGAAAAGAAGAGGCTGCAAACAAACTTTGCTGCGGTCGCCAACGAAACTGAAAGAAAACAGTGAAATATTTTTCAATTGAAAAGATGAAATGTGTCGATTGATGAATACATTTTCAAGCAATCTCACTTCAAACTGTGGAAGTGTTTAACAAAGTCATACTAAATGGAAACTCATCTCTTATCGAGTGCAACTTCCGTCTTACATTTCTTATATTACTTCTAAAATGTGGGTTTTCTTTTTTCTTTACACTTTTTGCGTGAACGCACACCACTGCGACTCGAAGGAAATCGTATTTTTGAGGCAAATATACGATTGCAGCGATTCGATGTGTTCTATGTATTCTACGACTGCACACATCTCTTTGCAATTTCAATTCAGTTTATAGCATTCTTCGAACGCACTGTTCGCGAACACACAAATAGAGAATCGAACGAATCGACTGCAGACAGTGCACACGAATTGCGGTCGATGCATGTTTCTTCTCGAAAACGAATTGACTGAGTATGAATAACATATACTTTCAGATTCATCTTCATCTTGTTTATCATATTTTTACTCTTTTTGCGCGATTCACTGCTTGTTTCGTTTGCATTTCCATAAATAACGATCTTTTCTGAAACTGTGTGTTCGCGCTGAGAAAGAACGAAAGAACTCTGTATTTATGGATGCAGAGATGCAAAACGAACGAACGTCAATCCATTGATGAGTTATATTGAAATACGCTTCGCATTACGAACTCTGAAAAGATCGCAAATTTTGCTTTACTTCTTTCTGCGATCATAAAGAAAGTGCAGCGAAAGCGTTCGCGAAACAGTCACTATTACATAACATGATTCATGTTTTTTAATTTTAAATTTTCATAATATAAAAGTGATATTAATTTTGAAAAAATGGACGTCAAGTATTTTATTGGAAAAGTATGTAATGAAAAGAGCGCCGCGAATAAATCAAAAACGCAGAGGTTATATTCTCGGCTATATTATCTCACGAAAAAGCTATTCTTTCACTTTCAAATAGCTTACATATACTTATTACAGGCGAAAAGCTGCGTTTTCTTTATTCTTTTGCATTTCTTAACCGAAATACGGCGTTTCGCGAAACAATTCATCTTTTCGATCTTTACCCGACGAAAATATTAGATGCGTCGGCTTCTTTCTCGACGATGATTGCATTATAGCAATCTTTGTTCGTCTTTAATCCGCATTCATTCAAATGTATGCGTTTTCAGTGTTTCGCCTGAAAAGCCTCTTTGCTTTAAAACAGCACAACGAATGCAATGCAAACGAATCGAAATGAGTGCGAATTGTGACAAAACTTCAACTCTTCTCTTTAACTCGGCCTGTAATTACAGTTTTTGTGTTCCGCAATTTCAGCGAAACACTTTTGTGCGCCAAAAATAGCAAAGAAAATGAGAATCAAAATGAAAAGACAACGAAACGCATTGAAATACATTGAATTGACCTTTAAAGCTGTCAAAGAGCTTTCAAAAGTAAAATTTTACAAATCATTAAACGAAATAAAGCGCTCTTTTCATAGAATTCATTCCAGTTTTGTGCACACTTTGTCGCTACGAAAATACGAGTACAGTGAAATGTACGAAAATTTAAGTTTTACAAGTTTTTGTTGAACGACAAAAGTTTGTAACGTTTCATATGTTCATAGCATGTTTCTTTGCGGACGTTGAAATGACTCAAATTTTATTTACCGTTTCATTCGAAGCGAACGAAAAGAATTAAATGCAAGTTCGCTGCAATGGCTGCAATAACGTAATATTTATTTGAAAGGCATTCACAAATGGCTGTTAAATTTGCGGTTTGCGGTAAATGGCAGCGAATTGTGCACAGTTCGCAGTGTAGCCTTATTGAACGTAGCGAGTGTATGGCGAATGTATGCAAGTGACAGTCTTTACAAATGGTTTTCGCACACATATCCACGGGTTATGAAAAGCAGTGCGAAATGAGTGCGAAAGAGTCACCGATTTGCGAACTCTAAATCCGTGGCTATTTTTGCAATCGCGCCAAGTGTTCTTTAAAGCCAATGCTCAACTTGTCCGTTCGCTTGCATCAAACATATTTACGCGCTTTGTCCGCACACGCACTGTTGTTACTTCAATTTCCGGTGTTCAGCGTTGTTTCTCGAAGTTAGCAATTGTCTGCTCGCAGAGTGCACATTTGATGGAACGCACAGCGAACGGCGACCCGCTATTAACCCTTCAAAAGGTCTATAATTTGTGTTTCTCAACGTTGCTGAACACGTGAATGAATGAGAGGCAAAGACTAATGATTTCGCGATGAAAGCAACATTACTCGGTTCACTGTGAGTCTAGTGTTGCATTTGATTTGCTTGGCAGCAGTGAGTGCCACACGACTTTTGCCGACTGTTCAACGCTAATGTGCACTGTACTCGTTTAATAATAACTTTATTGAGTTCTCTTTGCGTTGACCGCATCAAGAATTGACCAATGGATGGCCACACAACTAATATGATCTCTTTTCTTATTCAGAGTCAGTTGACGACGACAGCGACGACGACCCAAAAAAACGTACATTTTTCGAAGCGAACAATGAATGAGTTGCAAAAAGAAGAGGATCAAGCGAAACAAAAAACATACGCCGTCTGATGTCCAATGCAGACCAGAGCCGAGTGAGTGAAAAATTACGTTTCATTCGATTCATTCGATAGTTACGCGAATTGAGGAAAACGAGCAGAAATGAAATGAGATTATTTTGCGCTCTTTGCACAGAAATTAGATACTTATGCGAAATGCGTGCCATCCTTAAAGTGTGCTTTCTCTGCAAATGTTCGGTGCACTGGAAAGCGGTGAACGCTTTTGTTTACCAAAATATGTCGTTATTCGCAGATCGCCGAAATGCTTTATTCTCATTGCAGTGATTAATGAATGCTTACTGCAATTAGCCTTTTCATTGACCCATCAGTCGATGAGAGCAACAATCGGAAGTCGAGTTCGCTGTTTGCAGCACATAAATGTCACACTGCTCTCTTCACTTGGAATGCACACACTTTCGCGTCGTTTCAATGATTCTCTGGTCTCTTAAGTAAACGCTTTTAATTGAAAAAGCACTCGAATCGTTTTTCTTGATACTTTTCGTTGAATAAAACATTGAAGAAAAAGAGGATAAAAAGTGAGCTTCGTCGAGTGAAGTCCGAGAAACGCGATTGCATCCGCGAAATGCGAGTCTTGACGAGCAGTGAAACACTGGTGAACTGCAATATAGCGAAAGGCATCACTGTTCGCAAGGAATGATCACTGAAAATATCTTCTCAGCGATTACAGAGTGTTTCATTTAACAATTCGTCATACATATCGTAATTACACGCTAAACGATGTTCGAGAGCAGAGAAGTGATTCGCACATTAATCTTGTTTTCCATACAAAATCCTAAATAAATTAAATGCTTTAAAAAACAATAAATCACAATAAATTTATAAAACGAGGAGATTAATGACAGCGGTACACCCCATAACGAGTCACTTCGATCCACTTTCTCCATTATTTTTTCACAATGTTTCACATTTCATATAAAAAATGTTCGCCTCTGCTTTTCGTTTCGTATTTGCTTTCTGTAACTCGAATGCAACACTAAAACAATAAAATGCAAGGCGACTGCAAGCGTTGCATTTCAACTCCGGCAACAATTGATGAAAAATATTTTCATTATTCGATCGTTTCGCAGCCTGAAACGGATGCTTTTCAATTCAAATATCTTTGTAAATTGAATGCAATAAAATATATACGCCGAGTAACAAACAAACACATTCAAACAACAAAACACATTCGCAATCGATTCTCTCGTTTCCAATGCAAACGTTGCGAGTTTCGCTTTCCGATTATAATTCATTTTGTTTTTCTTCTTTCAAACAATTATTGTTCCCTTTTTGGTCGACGAAATAATTTTTACTACAATTCGCTCTACTTTCGGTCGCCATTCAAGTGTCACTTCACTGTTTGCTGCTTTCGATTGTGTGTCCACTTTGCTGCGCTCTCCATCTTCACTCAGCGAACTGTGATCTCTCGCTCGTCACTCGCTTCAAACTTCTCTTTTTCGAACCATTTTTCAAATTATTTATTACGAAAGCGAACAGCAAAAGTGAAGTTCAACAGGCGTCGTGAGAGCAATCAATGTTTTTACTGTAGACGACAAATTAAATTTTTTCACTCAAAACGAGAGTCTCGTTGAATACAATTTTAATTAATATCCGGTCTTTTGTGAGAAAACAATGCGTTTTCATCCGAAAATAGTCGAGTAAAGGTGACGAAAAGTGTCTTTCGCGAATATTGGTGTGTTCGATGTCCGAGCAAAGTGGTGAGCATTTGTAAAGTCCGCTGGGATAATAATAATGATGTAACGCTTTTCTTAGCGAACAAGTGTTGTGTGAAACGCAGCGAAAGCTTGATTGCAGTGTAAAAATAATGCGATCAGCAAATTTTGATTGAAGAAACCGATGTGATGTAATCTAATTTGAGTGTTGGCAACAATCGCTTTTATTCATGAGAAGTGAATTACATTCGCCATTCGACTGGGCGGTGGAATGGCAGCGATGCGAACCAGGCTTTTGTTAATTGTTTTCCGATAAATCATAAGGCGCACACATTATTTATACAATAGCGTACAATCGCAACGCACATTACCTGCAATTTTGCCTTTCGAAAATGTGTGGAATTACAAATCAGCTTCGATCGCAAAAAGTGAACATGCAAAACAGCAATTATGCTCTAGCAAAAAATAATCCCGCTTTTGTCTCTTCCTTTTTCATGCTTTAATGACGAAAATTTAGAGAAATGTGGATTACTTTGTTGCTCCAAGAGCATCCAAGTTTTCCATGCGAACTGTGATCGCAGCCTCTTTCTCTGGTTGCATTGTGATTCTACAAAAAGACCGCCGAAGAGCTGAGTGTTCGCCGTCACTGTTCGAATAAGTGTACGTTCGGTGCAGCATTAGCAGTGAAACTTTTTAAGAGTTACTCTTGTTTTATACGAAAAAGCGGAGCAGTATTTCTCTCTCGAATCTCTATACGGTGACAGTGATCGATGAGCGATATTACACTGGAGATGCTGTAGTCGCGCGCAAAGAAGAGTTACCCATCACAGGACACAGGCAGAGACAACGTACATTACGGCAGTGAACACGCGTTGTTTATCATTGAGCGAACAATAAAAGAAGAGCCACTTTTTAAATGGATCCGTAAACCGTCTTCAAACACACACACTTTTTGAAAAGGATTACCTTCTCGCACTCAATTAAACGTCGCTTTCAAATGCTTTTTCGTTCGGCAAACGTTGCTTGGTCTCCGCGATGCTCACTTCAAACTCTGCTTTCACTCGCAACTTGCAGCACACTTTTTGCAGCGACAAAAGATTTGCGAAAATTACATTTATTCTGCAACAATGACAGCGAATCTCAGCAAACGTTCGCAAATGAGAAATTGTTTTTACGTAAAACACTGTGAATTACGTTTATATCGACGAACACTGTCATTACACATTCGCTGAGTAACATTTAACGTGTTCACTTTCTTATGTCGTCCATTTTGCAAAGTGAGGCAATATTTTTCACACAAATATTATATTAAAATAGTTTCGCTGTTCGCCAAAATCGATGCCCGAAAATGCGATGAATATTCAGTGACCATAAATTGGTTTTTGAAAAGCAATTACAGTCATTTGTGACACTTATCTGCAAACTTATTTCCTTCTTTTTCGTCACAAAACGCGCAGCATTCAATGCATTGAATGTGTAAAAAAGAGGAAATTTAATTACGTTTAGCTTAAACTTAATTGAGCTTCGATTGAACGCCATTCTATTTGAACGTTGATAAGAATCGTTTCGTTTTGCTGGCAACTCAACTCGTCGAATGCATCAGACGAATGCGTCCGAAAATGAAATTTCGGCCGCCAATTGCGAGCCACTCGTAAATGTTTNACTCGTCGAATGCATCAGACGAATGCGTCCGAAAATGAAATTTCGGCCGCCAATTGCGAGCCACTCGTAAATGTTTTGTCGACTTTGCTGCAACGAGAAAGATGATTTGAAAAACAATTTTTAATTTTCTTGCCACTTATTTGATTTCCTTTAAAATTCATCTTTTCCTTTTTCTTCTTTATTACGACTCATTCAGAAAGAAATATGAATTATATTTGAGTTGATCGCAAAAAATGCGAAGTTCCTTTTGCTCCTCTTTTCGCAATAAAAAATTGCCATTTTTTTCTAAAATCAAATATAATTAGAGTCGAATAAGAAGCAGAAGAAGATAATTCGCTTATTTGTTATAGTTGCGCTGTAATCGTTAAGAAATAACTGTTTGCGCGATAAAGTGATCAACTGCATCAACTCACGTCGAATGCTGTGCAGAGAGGATCGATTCGAAGCTCGAACTTTTCGCTCGTCGTTCGATAACTGCTGCTGTCAAAATTATACAATAAATTAGTCGACAAATGTAATCAAAAATAAGCAAATAACTGTGTTGCGCTCTTTTTTGTGAGATTTAATTTGCGAACAGTGAGACGCATGAAACAAACATTTGTTATCTGTTTGTTTTAATTTCGCATTCTATTCAAAAAACATTATTCACTGAGAAATTAACTTTTTATAGCGTCTGGCTTTGCTGCTGTTTACCGATGTGAACAATGCAAACACAATTATAATTAGACATGTATTGGCAATCATCTGTTCGTCACTTTCGCAGCCTTCTGATTATGAGCGAAGGTTTTCGTGTGGGCTTCGAACACACAACCGATTCTAGCAATTGAATCGCATTTCAATTGAACAATGCTTGCCATTCATTCCGCTTTGAATCTCATTTTTTACTGCAATTCTCTTTGTTTGCATGAAAAGCATGAAAAAGGAAGTTAATTACTTCTAAATTTGTAGTCTTTTCCTAAATTGTGTTTTTTGTCGATCGTTTAATTTCCGCAACGTTCGCGATGCAATTTTTTCATTATTGCGATACTGTACACAACTTTGAACGGAACCATTTTTGTGCGATTTTCTTAAAAGCAACGATTTTGTGGTCAAAAATCAAATTAAACGTTGAGACTACTAAGAAATATGTATTTTCTTGTTTGTTTTGTGCTGAATCCTTGGAAAAACGGAAGAAAGCGAAAAGCAAAGTAAGAAAACATTTTGCGCGAAGGATATCCAGTCTTCGCGAAACTTTTTTCTTTTTACTTTCTCTAAGAAAACATTAATTTTACAAAAATAAAATCACGAAACAGAAACAAGGCGAAACATTTCACTGCATCCTAATGAATCGCGTTTTGCATTTAAAATTACATAAAGTCACACATTCCATGTTGCATATGACAAACTAAACTGTAAACTTGACATTACAAGTTTCGATTATAAAATTTACAAATCGTCATAAATTTAAAATTGCATTCAATTGTGAAAATGATGCACATGTGCACAAATATTTAGACAAAACTGTACATTTCATTCGCTTTCATTGTCGTTACAAAAGTTACTGACAATTGTGAATAAATGCGACACAATTTTTGATTTTTGTAAAATCGAAAGTGAAATCAAATGAAAACCGAAAAATAAAAACGTTTTCGCGAGACAGTTTTGAAAGGTAATTTCGCGTTGTCGTTTTTGCAATGTTTCGAAATGATCAACGATTTGTATTCTCTTTGATTCCGACTGTAATTTTGTAATAAAAAGCATACGTCTGAATGCAACGAGTGAACGCCTGCAGTAAAATCAAACGATCGTTGTCTTCGTTCAATAAAGGTTCGTTCGAAATCTTCAAATTCTTTATTTCCTAATGAAAAATTTACAATTCAGCGAAGCTTTGCAACGATCCAATTCGATTGTATCGCTTTATAACGTACAATCGCCGAGTAAAGTAATATGCTTTGTTCGATAGCCATCTTGTTCACCTTCATTGGATAATAGCATTCTTATGGCAATTCTACTCCATGTTCTCTATTATTCAATGAGAATTGACTTTATTTGTTCGTTCATCGTTGCTTCGCAGACAAATTAAGCAAATGCAACATGCTACATGCTATCACGTGAACATTGTAAACACAGGTCACTTGTGTACAGCGAAAGTGGCATCGAAAACGTACATCGAAAGAGATGTATTGTTGAAAGAAAGTTTGAATAATGCGGTGCATCGCACAAAAGTAGTAAATAAACAAATAACATTTCGATTGATTTTGTGCAAAGAAAACAAAATTCTCTGTTTTCTGTTTTTGTTGACTTCACAACGAAAACAGTGGAAACATTTTAGCTGCGAACGCGAAAATTAAAATTGCTTTCAATTCTCGGCAACAATCTTCTAATTTTCGAATGAATTGCTGCTTGTTTGCAGCATTTGAAAGATGAGAGCAGCTTTCATGTGAACTGTGACTGAAAATTCTCGTCACTGTTTCACTTAGAATGCAACTTTTTCAGTTGTCGAGTCGTTCGTTTTCGTTTTTGTCGCGCTTTTATTTGATTTCAAAAGTAATACTTAATTTATTAGCAACACTTTCTTGAAATTGAGTTCTTTGTAGCCCCGGATTTGTCGGTGATCAGCGATCACCCGTCGTTTTTCTGGTCACAAACTGCGACAAGTATATAAGGAAGAGAATGTGTGAACACACACACATATATATTAGGGAATGCATTGTCCGCCGGTATTTATCAAGTCGGCAATAATTTAGCAGCGCTTTTCAAAGCGAGACGTGAAGTAAATAAAATTGAGAAAAGATGAGCAGTAAAGAAATAATAAATTGCATTACTCGATATAAATTTGGAAGTGATTTCACAATAGTTTGTTACAGAAGGCGATAAATCATTAAAATAGCGATGCAATGCAGTGTTGTTTCTCTGCATCCGTCGGAGTAAAAGCAAAGCAAAGTAACTCTGCTGGAAATACATTTGCTCTTTCGGACCAACAACTGTCAATACATAAGACCGGAGTGCATTCGCTGTTGTGCAACAAAAACAGTGCATTTACGCGTTTCAGCCGAGAATGCATTCAGTTACAGTTACATTATAAGTTAAGCCAATTTTCTTTTAGTTACAATCATTTCCTATCTGAAGCGTGTGCACGCATTTCAATTGCAATATTCATTTAAGAACAGCGACGTTCGAATGTCGCACGTATGCCAACCATTCGGACCTCTTTTTGCCATATTCTCCAACTGAGACGCGGACACACGGTGAGTTCAGTCGCCGCAGTGCATCCATTCGCCCGACACCGATTCACTGGTAATTCATCGCTGTTTCCTGCGTTTTGCTTGCAAAAAGACGAGAAAAGCAGAAAAAGCTGCTCCATAAGTCAACCGAGTTCTCGTTGCGACAAAAAAATTGATGAGTTTCTTTATTGGAAACCAGAGTTCGAAGGAAATAAAAATGAGCACTTATTACATTAATGGCTCTCACTTTGATTTCTTTTGCTTATTTGTAAACGCATATTTCAAACACGATTTAAACCGTTGCCTTTTGCCTAATTTATACTGCAAATCGAATCTAATCGAGACTTGTTCAGACTGGCGTGCATTTATCCTGCTTTCGAAACGCTTTCTTTTCCATTAATTGCATCACTGTTTGCGCGATGTTTGCCGTGAAACAAAGCAAGCAGGCAGTAGAAAAAAGGACGCAATTATTTATTAGAGACACCATTTTAAATTACTGTTAAAGCAACTTAACTGTTTCAATTGAAACAAATCCAAAATTCGCGAATCCTTTTCTCCGAGAAATTAATGCACGAAACATGTTAGAACAGTGCAAATGAATTGGAGGAGAAAATTAATACGTTTATTATAATAGTCGATATGTATGATTGCACATAAAAAGCTGAATTTGTGAATACACGCACAAAACGAATCAAAATGAAAGTCGCTGCGTTTTCTTGGTTCGATCACATTTAGTGAGATTAACTTTTTTTCGATCACTTTCTGTACGTCACTTTTTTGAACGTTAACTTTTTGCGTCTCGATGTTCAAATGAAACACGCTAAAATTAAATTGCGCTACAATTGCACGGCATGCACATTCACACAATGCGTGCATCTTTTGTGTCTATGTGTGTTGCACTGTTTCGTTGTTCGATTAGAACTTTACTTATTTTCCATAAAATATAACATTGTTTGCACTGCTTTTGTCACTTTAATGCCGAGTTTTAAATGCAATCAATATTTGTTTGTCACACGAGAGCAATGAATGAATACTCGTATGTTTTGCAATGCACTGACAGTGCATCACTCGCATCACTCGAGAAACGTTAAGACACACACTTAATCTTAATGTAAAATTCAAACGCATTCAATTTGTGACAAATATGCGAAACGTGTGCAACTAATTTCACAAAATAACTGTATTTGCATTTCGAATGTGTTGAAAGTAACAAATAAAATATTGCAGCCAACATTTCAAAATGGATTGCATTCGAGTGTGTTTACACACGTTTTCTGCAACCAAACATTAATTCTAATTTAAAATGATTGAATAACAGACACATTCAGTTTTCGGAGCATTGAGAACTCATTTCTTTTCGCCGTTGTACACATACACACAGCAACGCTCTTAACAATGCGTTAATATTCATTTCTCACCTTTAATGCAAAATATATTATAAACTTTTTCTTTCTCTTTCTCCTCTGCGAACACAATTGATGTCTTGAATGCAAATCACTTGTTTTCGCAAGCATTGCAATGTGAATTTAATCCTAACGCTTTCAAAGCTCGACTTTTGAATACTTTTCATAGTTTTACTTAACTTTCGCATTTGTCGAGTTTTAACGGTGAAAAGAATGAATGCGTGTGTCGCTTATGTGTTACACTGTTCTACATAATAATTGTTCTTAATTTGTGTGCAATGCAGAAATGAGCGAAAGTGTCGTTCTTGTTTTAATAAAGAACTAGGAAAAGAAAAGAAATGAAACACTTTTTATGTAAGAATTGGTCTTCTGTTTCAGCTTCTCGTTCCTGTTCGTTTGCTTCATTCAAAAGCGTCGTCTTTTTGACAACACATCAAAGTTAACAATCATAAGTGTAACACAAAAGCGGAGTTCGTTCGTTGAGCGCTTTTTATGCGAAAATGAAACTCATTTTTTATTCTTTCTTCTTTTGGGAAACACAAATTTTTTGTGTCGACAAAATTGAAGCACTTTGCACAGCCGAATACTGCAAATGGCAGCGCAAATTCAAAAGCATATCTGTCGACAAGCCGTACAATTGAGCAAACAAATTAGTTCAGCTATGAAATTAATGAGATTAAGTAATGTATCGAAGCGAACTGCATTCTCTTCTTGATTCTACATTAGCCACAATTCACTGTCGAATTGTGTCTCTTTGGCTTTTCGACGAATGCAGCTGCGAATCGGAAACAAGCCTTTCGCTGTGTTTAAAACGAATTTCGCAGGCTTTAATCGACATTAAGTAATCAAATGCCGGTTTGCCAGGCGACTCGACTCGACTCAGTCTTTGCCACTTTTTCTTGCTCGCAGACTAATTCTGAGCGAATGCTGCAATTTTGTGCAAACACTTCTCTTCTCGCGAATATTATTTCAATAAACAGTCGATTATTGAATGCAAGCAAAATATTAGCCGACACCCAAACATACAAACAGTTCGCCATTCGAATGTGAAGTGAAGTGAATGCGAATTGTTCGAGATTCACTCGAATGCAGCGGTTGCGAGTGTTTCAACGCTCACTTTCAAAAATCAATAAAATTGTCACAAAAAGTTTTGAGATAATTTTTTGCCGGTTTATGTATACATTGCGCTGATATTCACTTCTTCTTCGACTCGACGACTGCACGGATGTCAAAATATGGATTATTTCTTCGCCGCTTCCAAACATCGCTTCCAAAATAAATAAAATGCGTTCCAAGAAAACGAAAGAAACGAAACGTTTTTTCAAAAA
Source organism: Leptotrombidium deliense (assembly GCA_003675905.2). Taxonomy (NCBI): domain Eukaryota; kingdom Metazoa; phylum Arthropoda; class Arachnida; order Trombidiformes; family Trombiculidae; genus Leptotrombidium; species Leptotrombidium deliense. Next base: position 13,545 of record NCKV01000102.1, read on the forward strand.
TTGAAACGTTGTGTTGTTGTGTTTGACAAAAGCACTTTCATTAGTTTTGTCTTCTTCGCTCGTTTTGCAAATGCAAAGCAAACCTTTTTTTGGTTACGAGAAACGACGAGCAAATATTTGGTGACACCTTTTGATTCTTGTTTTCATTGCTTTCGCGAATTCATCGACGAAAAAGTGCTCAGAAACGAGTCAGCAAAAGAATCGATTGCTGAAGCGATTCGCGCGACGACACTTTCACAATAATTTGTCAACGAATAAATGATTATTTTTTCAGGATTATTTGTGTGAAAATCGAAAACGGAGAGCAAAAAAAGATTGAAACTGTACTTAGAACAGAGGTTATAAAAAGTTTCAAAATGGAACTCATTTCCTTGTTGCAAATCTCTTGATCTTTTCTTCTGTTGGTTCTAAGTTAGTTAAAGGATAAGTAGCTTTTGTCTGTTAAGAATTTAGAAAGATTCCAACTCAAAATCTTAAAGAAAAAGCTAAATTAAGAGTAAAAGTATTTACTTTTTATTGTTTTTTTAGTGCATCCACGCGAACAGCGGTTCTTAATTGTGGCCATTGTGCGTTGCGCTCGTCAAAAGTGACGTGAAATGCTTTTCACCTAATTTTAGTTCGCTTAAACAGTGGCTGAAATATGAAAAGTGATACGTTCGGTTAAGGGTTACAGCAATGCATACAACTGCACGAGTGTGTATGTGTATGTGTTCTATTACAAGTTTTCCGTTTTCGTTGCCAAAGTAACAGCAATGCGTTCGAACAATACTGGAGACTGCAGTGAACACACAGTGATGTGTTGTGTGCTCACTGAGTACAGTTGCTCACTGCAACCCAACAATAAAACCTTAAAATTTACGTCATTTCGATGGCAGATATCGCCGTTACACCGTTCTCCTCAACTCTGAACTCTGCTTTCGAAATGTTGATCCAAAGTGCGTTTGCATCCAAAAAAGCGAAGGATAATGAAAATACTACTAACTCTGCAAACTATTTTCAAGTAGATTTGAGTGTTTCGAAGAGAAACTTTTACATTTTGTACAACTTTTCTAGTTTTTCCCGAATTTCAAATAAAGCTCGAAGAAAAGCCGAAAGTCTTATTGAAATAGATTTTTTCGAAGCGAAGCAGGAAAAGACAAACCATAATTTTTCATTTGAATAAGATTTATGAGAGTTGCATTGACGACAACGCGAATGTCGCAAGTATCACGAGTCGATGTCTATGAACCAGAAAATATTTTCTCGATGAATACTGGAGCAGTGATGCCGAAGCGAACATCACTTTGACACACTCGGCAAACACCCTGTAAACAAAGTTCAGATTAAAAAAGACCAATCGTGCTTTATTGAAAAATGCATTCGATTTTTATTGCTTGTCTCCGTTTTCGACAAATATTTCTCAGCAAAAGTAACTTGTGTCTCAAAATTGTGTGCTATTGATTTGATTTTCTGGAAGTTAAAGTCCGAACGCAAGTTGCTTCTTTGCTCGTTTTCATTTCACTTTCTCTGTGGAAGAAGACCGAAAATGAAATTCTAAATTTACTTCGCTTGAATTTATTGTATTCAGCTTTTTGAGAAAAGTTTCTTTTACGAAACGCGACATAATTATTCGTCGAGGAACCGTTTTATGTTTACACGCGGCGATTACTTTTACGGTTATTGTGTTTATAAATCATGGATCGGCAATAATTTAAAATAATTTTGCGCCAAAAGCGAATATCGTTCAACGAGAGGCCATTAAAAGGCGTCGAGTGCACACAACAATTTAAGAGTTTGCTCTAAAAATGTTAAAATGTTAGCTCGACTTTGCTGTGATTCGCAGCTCAATCAAATTGACTGTTTCTAAAAAGTGTTTCAACCTCTATTTTCAGGCCAAAATGTCGTGCTTCATTGTTGGACGGAAATTTGATTCGCAATTAGCATTCAATTGGTTTCATGTGTTCGCCATTTAGTTTGCATCGAAACAAGTGAATTGATGCGAGTTCGGATCCGATTTATTTGGTGTGCACAAGTATCAAGAGCGGAGATCGCATTTCGAGTTAAATGTTTGGCATGAAACGTGCAAAAGTAATCCGTTCGTCGGCCGAGTTCATAAATGCTGCAATCGGTAATTGATGCGAATTGATGCGGGATTCGATGTCTGATGGCGATTAAATTACTGTAAATGTGTGTGTGTGTGTTGTGTGTATGTGTGTGTGTGTGCAGTGCGCTCAGAGTGTGCTGCTCGCAACGCAAGAGTTGCGTGGTTGCAGTTGCAGTGTTGCGGCGTTGCAGAGCTGGCAGAGGAGAGCAGAGATGCGAGCAGTGCGAGCGTGTGTGCAGTCGTCGAGTGAACGCAAGATTGATCGGTTGTGCGATTCGAGTCTTGTGTCTAATTCGAGTGCTGTATCTCGCTGAAGAAAAACATGAGACTTGCATCTCACCGCATTCACTTCAATTGAATAATGAAACTATGTTCGCGGAGCAATTATTTTGTGAGTGCCATGAAAAAGTTTGAATCCAGATTAAATATGTGACTGTATCTTAACAGTGAAGAAAATCTTTTTGCGAAATATGAATACATGTATGTTCACTGGTTTCAACGAGAAAAGATAGAGAACGAGAAAAAGGCGAGAAAATAATTTGAGCACGTTGCGCAGTACGGAGGTAAGTAGACCAATTTTACTGGACTGCCAATTTCAATGCGGTTTCCGTGCTGTGATTGACGCCGGCAGTGCGCTGATGGCACTGATCACATAATGTCCGTGATCGCAGCGGCAATGATGATTCTGAAGCAGTGATCGCTTCTGATGGCTGTGCTGATGGAGAGACGGCTACGTTTGCTGTGAAAATGATGATTGCTGCGCGAATTGCGGCTACTGTTGTTACTGGAAAATAATACGCTCACACCGATCGCTGCTCTCAACGTTCTCCTCTTTACACTTTTTTGTATAATTCACGGCGAAAGTAACTCTTCTTCTTCGCAACTATAATGGTCAAAAGACGTTTTGTGAATCGCTTCGAAAGTAGTAAATTTTAAAAAACTGATCTTTCCAAGTGTTACTTCTTTATTACCAACGAAAACCATTTTACACATCGTTTTCGGCGTTTCGCCCTAATCGAGACTCAATTCAAGTTTTGCTGCGGAGATTCCAACCTTTTTAAAGGATGAAGTTTTTGATGGCAACCATTATTTCCGATTTGCGATTCGCCGCTTTTTAAACTTTTTTCTTTTGTATTCCTTCTTTTTAATCGAAAAGTCGATTTACTTTTTATGGACACTTTTCATATTCAAATAACTTTAAATCTCAATAATCATAATAATAATAGCGGCGATACTGTCGACTGTTCGCTGCTTTTCGGCAAAAAAGTGAACAGCGAACATTTTTCCGATAAATCTTTTTATTGGCATTTTTAAAGGAATGCGTTCGCAAAAACGAATGAACGAAGATCAGACGAGATCAGTTCATTAATGCGATAATAAAGAGAAGGTTGAGAAGATGTGAACGTATACATAGTTTCATATTCGCAAATTATGGATGAATGCGACTTTTTTGCGTCAAGAAAAGAGATGCCATTAAAATGAACGGAGAACAGCAAAATGCGAACATAAACATAAGCTGTTTGTATCAAACTTACACTGTTCGCATATTTACCTTTAAATTAAATGATTCCTGCGATCGTTTCGCCAGTAAACCTTTATAAACATGTAAAGTAAGCTATTACCTCACATTGATTCTTTCGTGCTTTCGCCTTTGTTTCTGTTTTTCGTTTTTCTTCTTTTTTTCTCGTTTTTGTGCGCAAATATTGGCGAATATTGAATACGTTTCAATATAATCAAAATAAATGAGTTATTTGCGTTTCAATGATGCCTGAACGTTGTGCAGTCGCTTTTTTCACTTTTTATGTGCGCTTATTTTCACTTTGAAACTAAACAAAGCCGAACACGAAAAAAGAAGAAAATGACTCGCAATTGGCGAAAGGTGAACAATGTGCCAAGATGAGTCTAAAATTTGTTTTCACCGAAGAATTAAAGTGTAAATGCTTTGAAACAAAACGCCATTCTACTGTTCGGTCTTCTTCTTTCACGTCAAAAGTTAATGAAAAGACAAAAGCATTCACATCTTTTCGACATTTTTCAAACGCATTTTCGAAGAAACGATGGATAAAACGTTTTTGCACGCTTCGGTCCTGCAAACGACAGCATCGCTTTCACAGCATTTAAAACTCTTTTCGAAACTTATTTTCGCAAGATAAACGCAGCGAACAAAACTGTTTGATTGTGTGCTTGTTGCTTGTCAACAAACTTAAAGCACGATTTGCTGCACTGCGAGTGAAGCGAGTTAAACGCAGCACACTGCGTCGACAGACAACAATTGTGCCGTTTGCATCTTGCACACTTACAACGTCTTTTTTCCATTTTTAATTTAACATTTCCAATACACATGCACTGCACTCGATATTGTGAATGCGTGTGTCGCATCTATTTTTTGTAGCAATATTGCGTTTCACTTGCAGATAGCTGTTGATTCACGAGTGCAATGCAATCAAAACTTTGCGGCTTCGATTCGCTTGCTTTTTGCTGTTTGCTGCTGCACTTATTAATAAGCATGTAATTAGTTGTGTCGCATTCGGTGATCAGTCAAACTGTAAGAATGCGACAAATGTCTCGCTAAACGAACGCAACGGTTACCGGGAAATGCGCTGAATTCGTGCTTCCCTTCTTCTGCTCATACATCAATGTAATTACTTTTGAATATTTAAATTTTAATTTCGCTTTAAAGAGTCACAAATTTAAAGAAGACGGAAAACGTATTCTCGTTTATCTAAAAGCAGATATAAATTGCGTTTCGAACCATAAATTAACGCTGAAAAGCTTTACGCAATTGAAAATGCATGCAAACGAATGGCCGAAGTGAGTCTTCATGTACATTCAGGCAGTGTAGCAGTGTACGAGTCGTGCTGGAGATCGGTGAACAGTAATTCACATTTGCTCGTCGCAAGCTTTGCGTATTATAATTCGTATCGATTGCATTGCATTTTTTCGAACAACGACGAACATTTATAATAGTTTCGGCGATGAAAAATACACTCGAATATTGTTTGGTTAATAATCAATGTGAAAATGTTATGCGTTTTATCGAACCGTTTGAACGCTGTGTGTTTGTTTTATTCTTAAAATAGTTTCTTTAAACAAAAAACGAAAATCAGTGAAAATGATGAAAATGTTTAAAACTAATTTTGTGATTACGTTCTTGCTTTGAATTGAAAATTATTTCGCGAACGTTTCACTGTTTGCAGTATGCACTTTGCTTTATTTCTCCGATTTTATCGTTCATTTCGATTTTCGTGCCGCAATTGAATAAATGAGCCAAAGTTTGCCTGGTAATGAGATGCAAATCATTTAAAGTACTCGTCGTTATTTAGAATAATTCACAGAATTTGTTTCGCGAAATCTTTCTCAATCTGCAATCGTTGTGTTCGTTTTCTGAAATTCGCAATCTCGCGTCGCAAAGAAACACACACGAAAACATCGCTCGATTAGCGTAATTCATTAAATGGAGCGAGTTTTTCGTATCCCGAATTCGCAGTTTACTTGGCCATACATACGCAAACTTACTTTAAAAACATTTCTGCGTTGATTGCGTCCAAACGACGCATTTGTTTGCGAACCATAAACTCGAAGTTGCTTCTTATTTGCATAACAACTGCTCTCCTCAATAACAATGAAACTGAGCGCCATTCAAACTGATCGCGAGCCATCTTTGGCACTGTTTGGCATTGTTACCTCTTTCTGCGTTCGCATCGATCCGTTGTACGCTTTCAAATCGCTTTCAACGCGTTTTACAATTCATTTTCTTGTAAATTTCGAGTGTTGTCGCACTGCTTTCTTGAACAGGCCACGTTTCGCTTCTTTCTCTATTCTTGTAATTAGTGCTCAAAGCTCAATGAAAACGCAATTTATTTGTCATACAAAAAACGCATAATTATTGCTGTTAAACATGAAACGAATCGTTGTTGCTTAGTTTGCATAAAGCAACATTCGCCAGCAAGCAGCTCTTCGCTCATGGCTTTAATTCAAAAATAATGTTTGAATTCATTTTGAACAGTTATTGAACCGTATTCTTCTCTCGCATCTCTATTCAATCGCGAACTTATTTTTTTATTTAAAATTGCAAAATTGAAACTCGCAAATTCGGACGAAAAACTGAAAGAATTGTGCGAAAAGGCAAAAATTCGCAAATGAATGCATTTTTCTCGTTGACTTTTCGCTCACACTTTCGCAAGAAAACTGTGAAAACTTTTGTGAAAGAAAACTTATTTATTCTTATATATACGACGTTACACTTGATTTTGTCCTTTATTCGAGTTTACTTTTCTCTGCGAAATAAAAAATGGCTACGAAAAAGTGTCGCAAAAAATGTGAACCGAATTGATTCTCGGTTCATTTACTTTTGCGTGACTTTTTATTTTCGAACACACACAACAAAAATACAATATTTTCTCACTGAAAAGAATATTTTTTACAAAAAGAAATCTCGTGTTTTATATTCAGTCCTATTTTGTCATTCGATTCGAAATATTGTGTATCGCAATTAAACTTGCGTTGCAAACATGCAACTTTCTTGCAAATGAATCATTTTTATTGCAAATTCTAAAAGAGTAACCATTCTCTTGCGAAGTACATGTACATGTTCGTTCTTCCAAAAAGTATCACATTTACTTTTTGAACAGAAAGATTTGAATTTAGATTAGCTTCGTTTTTTATGTTTACTGAAACTGAACAGTGAAACACCTTTTAAAAACTGTTTTTTTTTTGTTGTTGTGAAATGAAATAAGCAAAAAAGAAGAGATTTGATTCTCTCGGTCTTCACTGTTCGAACATTGAAAATACAATTTCGCAGTTCGCACGATGTTTACTGCCGTCATTGATTTCAATTTACATTTTGTGTCGTAAAACATGTGTTTAACGTTTCAGTTTAGAGGAAAAACTGTATATTCTTATACAAACCGTTTCTTCGGAGTGTTTATCGAAGCAAACTTTTGAGAGAGAAGCGAACACTTGGAAGGAAATTTTGCGCTCCTCTTCTCTCATCTGTTGTGTGCCTCAGTTTTCCTTTACTTCTCATCCATTTTTCAACTTTTAAATTACAAAAACTGTTCTGTTGTCTATTTTCTACGTTTCGAAACTCGAAAATTGCGTTTAAAAAAAGGAAAACGTTTCGCTTGACATTTGATGTGCGAATTATATTATATGACTGCTTTTTTACTAATATTTCTACAGTCGTAAAAATAGTTTTGAAAAAGTATGATTGCACTTTTTTCGCCTCTTTTTGCTCTTCTTTCCATTCGTTACTTCCTTTCATTTAATTTCAGATTCATTATAATTCCACGAATGATTGCCATTTAACTTTTACTTTTTCGTATTCGTATCCATTTTTATTATTACGGGCAACAATGGATCACTCGCTTCTTTTTCACTCGATTCCTTGAATTATCTTTATTTTGGTAATAATGTTCTAGACGAGATGCGAATTATAATATTAGATGAAAATAATATGAATCTCGACTGCAATTGTTTCCGATGCAATTACTTAATATTCACTTTAATATATTATACGAACCATTTCACTTTACTTTTGTTTACTGCTTTTAACATTTGCTCTCTTCTTTGCGATTAAAAACAGCAGCAAAAGTAGGAGGCTTTAAAAGTAAGTTACTGTGTTTTCAACAATATTTTCAGATTAAAGTACTAAGTTTTGAATTTCGCCAAATTTATTTAAAGCAGATTAAAGAGATGCGACGAGATGATGCGATGATGCTTCGACTGTGCCGCATCGGTGTTTGCACTGCATTATTCAACGCCACACTCAGCGATGCTAAATTAAGAATACAGCGATTTGTTGCTTGTTATCGGCTGTCTGTTCAAGAAGTGAACATTTCAAAAAAGCAGTGAATTGATGACAGTTCGCGTTGACATTCAAATTAGCGTTTGAAATGCATTGTTCGACCGGTGTTACCAAAAATCAGGTAAATTCAAGTAAACTTAAAATTTAATTATTATTTTTACGTTTCCATATTTGCGCTGAAATCGATATTTTGTTACACTTTTGCTTTGCTTTGCAAAATTGTATTCAAAAATGAGAGCAAAGATTGCAATCGATTATAATTTCGTAAAATGCACATACGTATCGTATATGTATTTGCGTTTTTTGTTGTTTTTTAATAAATGTATATCCGCATTGAAATTACGTAAAATGCACTTTTGAACGCAACGCTTTGTATATAAAATAAATAAATTGTAATATTTGCAAATGAAAAGAGATACGAATTAATGTGCTACAATAAATATAAAGAGTTCGCCAGTCGATTCATAAAAAAACGCAATTTATGCAGATTCACGCAAAACATTGCAAAAGCAAATCGTTACTCTTTGATTGCGAAATGAAATATGAATGCAGTTAAAAGCTAAAACTGCAATTAAACTATTAAATTATTATATTCGCTGCAAACTTAATTAATTAATTTCAATTACACATCCCTTTTTCGTCGATTACATTCGCAGTCACATTGAATTGAAAACTTGTTCTCGTCTGGCATTCAATGTTTTATGTTTTTAACTTGCGAATGAACATTGAGCACCATTTTGTTACCATAGAAATAATTGTGTGTGTGTGTGTGTGAGTGTGTCGTTTTGTAGTGCGTTTAGAACAGTGCTCGATGAACAAATAGTGAACGCACTCACACCGTTATTAATGTAAAACATTTCGGCAAGAATGTCGACGAGCCTTGCTGCGAATTGTTTCTCGAGAAACGAGCGAATCATGAATTTTAATATCGTCTTATAATTTTACAATTTTCATGCACTTTCATTGCTGTCTTGCGTTGCATTTTTGATTTCGCGAAACGTGCAAAAAAAGTCTATTCACATTCATCGTGTTTACACAGCAAATGTTTTTTCATTGTTAACGTACAAGGCAAACATTTTTGTTTACTCAAATAAAATGCGCTGTTTGCAAATAATAATTAATATAAAAGTGCAATTATTTTTCAAAATGAAATGCACATCGATTTGTTGATTGCGTTTTGCGGTGTTGCTTTTGAATTTAAAAGTAATTTGTTAGCCGAACCGTTCATTGAATCACAGATTCACAATTTATGTGCTCTGCTGTTTGTTTGTGCGCTTAAATTGCAAATACATACATTGCAACTTCTGAACTGTTTTTCCACTGTTCTCGTCGCGATTCACTGAACACCGCAGAATTTCAGAGCCATTTTTCGTATTGTTTTTTGTTCTGGGGTCACTTTAATAGCGGTGCATAACTTGTAATACACGCTTCTAATACCTGTGAACCGACGCAGTGCAGGCGTACACACACATACATACATACGTGTACACTGTGTAACTTCATGTGCAGCTCTCTATGTCTCCAGGGTTTTCCATCTTTTTTTTGCTTTTTGTGAAAAAGCAACTCTTGAACAGAGCGTACGATCTCTCGTTTAAAAATAATTACTTTGAACCTTTTTGCGCGACTTTTAGGAAAATTACCGCTTTTGTCGAGAAATGCGATTGCAAACAATCTTGTTGCAAACGATACCTTGAGATTGTGTAAACTTGCAACAAGCCATTTGCATTTGCATTTTTTCGTGAAATGTTCGAAATTTTAGCGAAATTAAAATTACGATTTTCTGTGACGATTCATTTTCCGCTTTCATGATTCTAATTGAATACTGGATTGCAGTGTTCACAGCGATAATACAGTGCGCACTGTTCGCAGATTGCAAATTTTGAAATGTACTTTTAAATTGGAATATATATTTTGCAATTTACGCTGTCTTCGAAACGTGTATTTATTAAAATTACGCAACGTGTAGCAACGAGAAGAATAGGAGTTTATTTTGTTTCGTGTAATTAAAGTTCACATTGCAAACAAAGAGTTTGCTGTAACGCATAATTCGCTTGAATGCGAAATGAAATGTTTGTGTTCATCGGAGATGAAAAGTGATCAGATCACCACTGATTTGCATTCGTTCAGATCCATATTTGCGAAACTTCACAGTGTGTGTTTAAAGTGAAGTGCATGATGCATTTGCAAAAACAGTTTATTTTGGAAGTGAATTAATAACGGCGAAGTTATTTTGGAAGAAATAATTAGCATTTTTATGCAAAAAGTGGTGGCTTCTGTTTATTTACGCTTACAGAGGAATGGAATAACTTTTAACTTTCGAAATGTTTTCATAGAAAAAAGTTGTGCTCTCTCGACTGAAGTGTACAGAAAAACGCACACAGCAAACTTTATTTTTGAATCTAATTTCGATGTTTGCTTTTAGTTCTGCTTTTTTAGCAGCAAACTTCGAAATGTGTTTCGAAACGTTCAGAAATGTATTTGTCGACGACGAGAGAAATAAAGGATTCGATTCGAAGTGAAGTGTCGTTACGTTTAAGTAAAGAGGAAAACAAAGGCTTTCGAGTATAAATCGAGTGAAAACGAGATTTGTCGATTGAAGAACATAAAACCATTTTTTACTACTTATTCTTGGAAACCGAAACTAATTATTGAAAGACTCGAAAACTGAATTTGACACTTGGGTAATCCTTATTAATCCAGTCTTTACTTTGAAATTATTTTATCTGAGCATCTCACAAGCAAGTGAAACAACGAATTGTGCATTGTTAGCGAACGAGTGCAGTCTCTTTGATTAACATTGTTCATCATTTAAATCCTTGGATAAATACTCATTTTGTTTCGATGGTCACTGTCAGTGATTAACTTTACCGTCGTTGCAACCGCGTTTCAACACAAATCATCTCCTTTAACGAACGCTTTTCTCGGTCCAAATTTATGTGAAAAGCAACAATGAATGAAAGCCATCGATAAGCATTACACACACAAAACTTATTGTTACTTGGATCGAAGCTGCATGAAAATGCATTTCATATTTAATGTTTAACTGGCAAATGGAATGTTGCGAGTTAAACTGGTGCTCAAAGGAGTGAAGCGATGAAATCATTAGCGAAGTGTGCAGTCTGCACTGGCCTGTGATTAAGTATAACTTAATTTCGGTGCAATCAATGAATGAATGAACGCAACGCGAGAAGCATGTGTTTTCTCATTGTGTACAATTATTTTCTTATTTATAAACGATCGCCGAATTTGTTTGTTTAATGAGCGCGGATTAAAGTGTCGCTTGTGTAATGAATACAAACAGAATCGCTTTCATGCGTATTTATGGAGCACAATAATCCGCAACGAGCATTAATTAGCTTATCATTTATTAACTGTTTTGTTTCGCTGCGAAAACAAAAAGTGATGCATTTTCAATGCGACAAACTGAACCTTTAACATTTGTGCGCTTTTGTGGGCACTTTTGCGTTTCCATTTTACGCTCCATTTTATTGCCAAAAATGGCTTTTTCTTGAAACGAGAACTTTCTTTGAAAAGCCGTCAAAAGTGAAACCAATAAAAGGAAATCAATTGAAAAGTTAATCCACGAGTTTTATGCAAAAATAATGTTCTTCGCAAGCGTTATCACGGTGAATCGTGAAACGGGAATTCGTTTTAAAGGATTTCATATTTTAAAGGGATTGCATCCGTGATCTTCGCATCTCAACATCTAGCGTGCCACTTGCTCACCGTTGTTCTCAGCAATATTCTCTGTTCGCAGCGACACGTGAAATATTATTTTGTGACAGTAAAGTGAATCTTAATTTCGACTGTCTTTCTCGGCTGTCTCGAAATACACTCGAAACTTTAGTCCTAAAATCATTTTAAAGCTAAAAAATCGACAACACTTTGCACTTTTGCTTTCACTTCTCATGTTTTCGAGATTTTATTGAACATTTAACATTTGCAGACAAGTGCAGCGAGTGTGAGCTGTAATTGTAAGCTTGTTGCGACTAGCTGACTTTTCTGGTCGCGCTCACCGCAATTTATTGCTAATTTGAAATATGAAAATCAAAGTGACTGTTTATTTGCAGCGAACGCAACTCTTGAGCACACAAATGAGTGAAGTGTGCCTGTTCTTCGAATAGCTACGGGAGAAGGACGACAAATCGATGCATTTGATTGATTCGAGTTGAACAGCGCATATATGCGAGCAGTACATTGAAGACAGTTGCACAACGCACTGATACAAGGCATACGTGCCCGGAACTTTGTCTCAGCCTTAGTAACTCAGAGGTGAGCAAAGTTTCAGGTGTGTCTGACTTGTGTTCGAACAATTGCAGTTTTCAATTTCAGGTACACGTTTTTGTATAACAAATGTATTGATTTTTTCACAGCGCGAATGCAGAGGATACACAGACATGATTGAATAGTGCCGAATTAGCCTGACCCACCTGAAAACTTGTCTCCCTTTTGTGCCTTCGATATAGAGTAGGTGAGCAAGGTTTCAGGTGTGTGGCTCAGCGGCTGTTCCCAGTGATCAGTTCACCGCTCATCTCTGCTCATCACTGCACACAACCGCATTTCATCTCGCATTTCATTTCACTTCGATTCGTTTCCACTTTATAATTCGTTTCCTGAGAGATGCATTGTTTGCAAGATTATCAAAAACGCATACTAAGCATAAAACCGAAGCAAGTTTTACTTTCAAAAATGTTTCACAAGTTTATTCAAAAATATGCATCATTCTCCGCGAAGTTTGACATGCTGCAATTTTTATGTTCTTTTTCTTTTCGCAGGACCAAACGTTGCGAGTTACATTAATTATGTTTTCGTACTCGCAGCAGTTATTATATTAACTTTTATCATTGCTTGCAGAGTCGATTATTGATGTGAATTGAGTTACAATTAAATCAACGTTAAATGCAACTGTTCACGAATGAAATATAAATTAAGGAAACCAATAATGAACGGTAATAACGGCTCAATTGTGTAAGCATTGCGAGCTAAGAAAGCAATATGAAATCAAAGAGAAAATTTTTACTTACTTTTCAAGCTCTATTAAAATGTAAAACAAGTGAAGCGCAAAAGTCGTGCGATCTGCTTGTGAACAGCGAAGTGAAGCTCAGATCGAATTCGTTGTTCACATCAAATGTCATCTTTTCACCGAATCTTCCATCCATTCAATTCTCCACTTTTGCTCTTATCGTTTCCAATTTTATTAAAATTGTAATTTAATTTTCAATTTAAAACTTTAAATATGTTTTAGTAATTCGATTCCCGACGCATACAACATGGTGTGTAAATTGTAATTGTATTTTGTATTTTCGATTTGTTCTGCGGTAGACACACGATTGTAGTGTTGTTTTTTATTCAACTATTTAAAGTTATTTCGACGAAGAAACAAAAAATGCACAGTTTGAGTGAAACATTAAACGCATGAACGATAATCTGCGCTGTGAAAACAATTTTTAACTTTCATTGCAAAAATGTTTGAAATATTAATCGAAAAGTTTCGATGGAAAATTTTTGTCGTCCGAAAATTTTTCGAGAGAGAATTTTTTTATATTAATTTTTAGAAGAAGAAATGAAATGAAACGAAGAACGAAAAATGTTTGACAGAGTGAACGAAGAAAAACAGTGAATTGAAAATAATTTGTGCTTGGAAAGTATTTCGTCGAACGATCGATCGCAAACTGATTCGGATGCGTTTCACTGGCATTTGCTTGTCTAATTACGTGTATTAAATTTTCGTCATTGTTTTCTCGCCGCAATTGCAAACATGCAATTGCGTTCAGTTAATGATTTTGCAAAATGTTTTTCACTCGAAAATGAATCGAAACGAAAAATTCATTTCTCTTTGCTTTTCATTTCATGTTTGTAAACGAAACTGACTGTATTTATGAGTCTTTTCGTAATTGCGAGTAAATATACAATATTTTTCTCTATTTTCTGCGTTTTGTGTATTTTTGTGCCTCGAATGCTGTTCAAATAACACTGATCAAACGAATGCCTTTTAATTCGCCGTTTCGACGAACGAACACACAACACAACACAACACACACACACAGTTTGCAAAAATCCATAAAAAT
>NCKV01000103.1:0-27490 GCA_003675905.2 Leptotrombidium deliense
CACCTATAGCGAAGAGGTAGCACGTATCACGCGCTTACGGCTACTCTGTTCGTCATACGCGCATACATTACACGCATTGCCGTTGTGTGCAGGTGTCATGTTGCCGGTGAGCAGAGTTGAATCGCAATTTCGCGTCGTGCTGCTTTTGCTTTCTTGCCTTGTTACAATAAAAATTGAACGAAACGAAACGGTTACGCTTATGCTTTGCTTATGCTGATGCTTACGCTGTTGTCGATTCTTATGTTTGTCAAGCTGAACTTTTAAATTTGAAGCTTACTCGTTTTGCTTTCTACTTACATTCGTTGTTGCACCACATTTATGTTTCACTAAATTTATCGATTCAATGGGCGACGTTTTTACGATTTCGATTACTTTTTCGTTTTCGCGTTTTTCTTCTTCTTTTTCTTTTGTACAAATATATAAAATACAAAACGCGTACACATTGATATACAATATATAAATTCTTTATATATATTCGGTGTGCGCCATTGATTTTAGAAGTTTTGTGATGTTCGAATATATATTGAGTTCAACTTCTTCTACAGATTTATATTCGCTTTTTTAAACAGACAGCAAAGCCATACGCTTTACGCAAATGTAACGCAAATATTGGCGAAACAGAATGAAATGAATGCAGAACAGAAGAGAAGAGCAGAGATGCACAAAGAAGAAGATGCATTCGAGATGCTTCAACAGAGAAAGAATTGCATTTTCATTTCACTGCGTTTCATCTTCTTTCATCTGCATCCAAATGCATATACACAAACAAACATACTAGAAAGCAGTAAGTGTAAGTATAGTATGTTTGTCTGTCTGTACATGTATCTTGTGTATTTTTTTACACTAATGTTTGTTTGTGCATTAAGAAGTAAAATGTGGAATGTGATGTTTATGTGTCCTCGAAGATCGAAAAATGCATTATAATAACGGTTTTGTAAACTAAAACGTATCTAGTCAAAGTGAATGTGAAGTAACATAAGACCAGAACAGAATAGTATATGAACATGTAAAAGTAAAAATTTTCTCTGCTCTGCTCTTTCTTCTTCTTTCACTCTTGCATTTTTACGTTTTTAAATCCCCGGAAAAATAAAATATACTTTTAACTTTATATTTCGCATTTTTGCCGTTGAAAAGAACGAAAATGTCTTGTAAAGAGAAAGTAGTGCAGTAAAAATGGAAAAGCAAACGGCTTATATATACACAGAGGCAAGGCACATGCATGCATATAATATATATATTGCACATAGATAATATAGGCGACGTTTCTTTTAAGGCAATTATTTAAGTTCACAAGAAATATATTTGAAAGTTAAAATGATGTAGAGTGCATATATATGTATACCCGTTGAACGTGTCTTATCTATTAGGCAATCCAACGTGATGTGTATATGTGCATCAATTTCGTTCCATCATTTCGAGTAACTCATGTCTCTAACTCTCATCTATCATCGGCGACTGTGTTTGCGAAATGTTTGCTATCCACTTTTTTTACTTTACTTTACATAACATTACTTTCAAACATCTCACATCACGTACACCACATGCACACTGAAGACCATTTTTTTCTATTACCAAATTTTATGTACACTTACGAGACAGAAGCGCAGCCATATTTTCATATTTATTTGCTATCGAAATAATAATAAATGAACTTTCAATATATTAACTACATGTATCTGTATGTATATATATTCACGTAGATTGAAGTGTAAGGCATCACTTTGAAAGATTTAAGGCGAGAAAAAATGAGTTTTGTTAAGTGTTGCATCATTAGTTTTTAATTAACTCGCTCTGGTTATACATAGCAGTGTATGCTATACAACAACGTTTGTATTCATTGCCAGAGTGTGCAACAATTGATGCTTCACTGAATTAGTGCATTAATAAAGAGTCGCGAAGAAAGAAGAGGTGAAACAACGCTGTACGTGTGTGTGTGTGTATGTGTGTGAGTATTGAACAGTTGTGAGAGAATAAAAGTCGGAAAGAGAACAGCGAAGAAAAAACACTCGAAAGAGGAAATTAATTACAAGTGATTCTTTAAAGAGAAAGGAAGAGCAAAAAAAGAGGAAAATAAAGATTCACTCGTAAATCGCTTTTTATAAAACGAAAACCTGTGGATTTTAAAAGGCGCAGCAAGCACCGGTTGTGCTCAATTCATAACTAGAAATAAATGTACGTTTGGGACTAGAAATCCTAATTTTTGCAATTTTCAGCCTTTTTACTTTATTCTTAAGCAAAATACACAGTTTCACATACAGTACATATATACACACACGCTGTTCATTCTCATTCTCCTTTTTCTTGTTGTTCATCTTCATCTTAAACTTATTCTCGGTTTTCTTACAGTAAGTGAAGAACGTTGCGCAATCCATTTACTGAATCGTTGTGTGTATGTATTGTATTTTCGTTACACTTCACTACTTAACATTTCGTATAATTTTGTTACATCGAAATGGAGAAACTTTAGAGTGTAGTGTGTGTGCAGTGCAGTGCACACTTGATTTATTTAAAAGATGTGCATGTTTTTAAAGTGAAAATATTAAATGCGAAGAAGAAGAAGCAGAATCGAGTGAGCAATGCTTGATTATCAATATATATATTCGTTGCGGTTTTCTTCGTGTGTTCACCATTTTTTCCTCTGCGTTTTATATATTCTAGAGGTTTCGTTGTTCGTTACGCTTCAATTCACATATTCATCGAAGAAAAAGCGAAGCAAAAACCTTATAAGTATTAATATCTTCTCTAACGTATCTTCTTCACTCTTCTCCACACCGCATTCTTAGTACACGTAAATACACAAATACAGTGTTACAGTGTATAGTGTATATGTACTCATATTTTGCTTTGCCCTCGCATTTTCATTTTTCTTGTTAAACGAACTTTGCAACGCATCCGATCGTGTTTGTTTGCATTTTTACGAAAACCGAGAAATCTTGAATTCTTCTTTCTAGATTCTTGAATATATTTCATTTTTGGCTTGAATTGCGCGAAAAGGGTTATCAAACTTCAGAGAATAATATTAAATGAGATGATATTAATGTGATATTATATGATATAGTGTTAAGTGTGGGTATTGATTGGCAAAAATGGAAATCAATCATCCGTAAACAGTGTGTACTCGAGTTTAGTTCGTCAAAACTAATTTACAGTATATAATATACAGCATACAGTATTATAAGTATAAGTAACTGTTGTCTATGTATAAAAAGTGGTGTATTGAAGAAACGTGTGCGAATCTGCCGAAGAAAGCGAGAAAATGAATGCACAGGCAATGAGATAGTCTTTAAATGAGTGAAGATGTATTTTTCTTGTTCTCCCGTTTTTCGTTCGTTTCGTTCTTGAATACAACGAAAAAAGGAGAGTTTAGTTGAGTTGAGTTGAGTGAAGAAGATAGAAAAAAATTAGAAAATTGAAAATTATAGGAGAAAAAGAAAGAATAAGATGCTGCTGATGAAGAAGAAGCTGTGTGTTTTGCTGCTGCTGCTGCGGATTGAATGTACATCTTGTTTCATCCTTTATTTCGAAGCTCCACTTTTCGACACCTTTTTTAAATAACTTATTTTTTACGCTCTGAAATACTTTTCATACTTCTTCTTATTTCGTCGTCGTCTCTTCTTTGTGTTCAATTTTTAATTTTACGTTTTTTGTGCGTAAATTGAGAAACGAATCGAAAACGCACGCAAAGTGAGAGAATGAAGAGAAAAGCATAGAAAAGGAAGATGGAGAGCAAGCAGCAGCATCAGCATGCTACATTCTTGCGTTGTATTCAAAATCGAAATTCTGTTACTTTTTAATCTCGACTTTGCAAAAGGCGAATCGAATCGAATCTTGGAATCGTCTTTCTTCGTCTCTGTTTCTGAAATGAGAAAGAATAGAAAAAGTGAATGAAAAAAGTGAGAGATGCGAGAAGAAAGTGCAGAATGAATCAAAAGAATCTCATCTCTTTCTTCTTATAATCGAAATAAGAGAATGAATGAGAAATGCAATACAAGAAAAGTGTTCGCTTATAAAAAGTGATTGATTTCCAGTTTACTTTTTAATTGGAAAAATGTAAGTTCGAGAAAAATGAACAAAAATGTCGATCGAAGCAAAATATGCGTAAAAAGTGATTCCGAAAAATGAAACATTTCCATTTTACGAAAAAATACAGTTTCAATCATATAATTGATCATCATGATCCGCATTCGCATCACTTTTGCAAAAAGTACAGTTTCACTTTATAGTGATTATATATATTTATATTTACTCCTGTCTTCTCGACGATTTTATGAATACATGTAGTCGTAGTCGTACATGTATATGTAGCCGAGAAAAATGGAGTAAACTTTTCATCGCGAAAAGTTGAGTCGAGAAATGTTTAATCCATTCACATTCGCTGTTCGAATGAAATTCTGGCACTAAAATGTGAAGTATGCAAATGAAGTGTGAAAAAATTTTAATAATTTCTTTTCTGTACATTCGCTGTGCGCGAAATTGAAATTGAATGGTGGACATAAATATTTGTGGTTCTTGTTATGTATGGTGTTGTATTATGTAAATTTGAATTTGGAGAAAAAAATAAATAATACTAAATATTCTTTCTCGTTTATTTTTGTTTGTTATTTTGTCGAGAAATGCAAAACGAGAAAATGCAAAGCGCACGAAAAAATATATAGAATTCAATTTTGAAAATAAACGAGAAATAAAATGTAAAGTGTAAAAAGGGGGCTGAGAAGCTTGAATTGAAGCTTCTCTACTTTACATTACTGTGTATATGTACGACGATGTATATCCGAGCAATTCACCCGAAAATCTCTAGCAAACAAAAGAAAAGGAATTGTGTAATGTTTTTTCAAAATGCTTATTATTGCGTACAAATTCAGTGCTTCGCAGCAATTACACAATTCGATTCATTCTAAGTTCTCGAAGGATTTATAATGCTGAGAAAATTTCTCCGAATTACGCAAATGTTATTTCTATGCTGCGCTATGTTATATCCTATCACATGCATTGTAAACATGAGAGAATGCAATGAAAACTTTTTTGCTTCTTTTCTTCGCAGTATTTCTTTCTTTACGCACCATTTTCTTCGCTCTTTTCTATCAATTGCAATTCGCAAGCTACGCTGTACATGCTGTTATGTTATGTTAGGTTATATTTTATTTTTGTTTCTAGCATTCGGTACGCTAGAATAAGCAACCGCGCGTTGAGTTTTACTTGTGTTTTGTTATTTTTGTGCTGTTTTTGTTTTCGGCCACAAATCGCATTTCGATACATTTTTGCTTCTCTTTTCGTTAAATTTTATGCGAATCGCATTTATAATAAATCATCATAAATTACGATACCATAAAATATACCATAGATCGATGTGGTTCGAATTGTAGTCAATTTGGTCGAACGACGACGTCGAAAATGAATGTATCAAAATGCAAAAAGATGCAAAAGAGAAAACGCATTAAAAAACATTGAAAAGTGAACATTTTTAAGTGACTGCATCGTAGGACGAAATGTTCGCAAAAGTACATTTTTTGAGAAAAACGAAAATCTTATGAAAGAGCAAGAGCATCAGGAGCATCGAAGATGAATGGCAATGCATGCCATTTATATGCATGCAAAGTGATGCTGCAACATTTTCTTTCTTCCCTTCGATTTTTTGGAAATTGAAAATTTTTCCATAAACTTTGAATGCGATGCGATTCTCAATACATTTTATTTGTTGTTTGTTTGTTATTTGTTTTATTCGCATTTTCTCATTTCATACCAAATGCGACGCAATCAAAATGTCGCCTCAAATGTTGTCGCGATTTATGTTTATCTCTAAACTCAAAATTCAAAATTTTAAAAATCAAATTTGAAATTCATTTTTCAAACTCGCTAGACACTATGAATTGTATTTATGTTTTCTCGAACAAATATCTGTCTGAATATGATTGCAGTGTTGTTTACGTTGGTGATTTAGAAACCCATTTTTTATGTAAAAATATATTGATGCAATTTGTTATTATTCACTGTTATTGTTGTTTTTATTGTATTCTTTTCAAGATAAAGATTTACACAAAAGATTCTTTCTCTTCTTTCAATGAAATCATAATTAATATTAATTCATTAACAATGAATGAATGAATAAATATATATTAATATTAACCCTAAAAGCAATTGAATTGAATTGAATTTATAAGTTTAACGTTAATATTATATTCATTGTTTCGCAATAAGCAAATATTATTAATAATTCATTTTTGTTGAAAATCTCATTTCGAGTGAAGATGGCGAAGAATGAATGTATATTTCGCTATATTGTTATTTTGCCATATTTTATACTAAAAAGTAACAATGAATGAATCAAGTTAAAGATGCGAAGCGAAAATGCGAAAGCAAAAGTTCCAATTAAGTTTTGAAGATTTTTTTAAAGAACAACTTGAAAACTCTTTTTGCACAAAAAATGAAAGTTATTGTTCTGTACAAATATGGACATTACAATAATAATAATAATTGCGTGCATTGCTCAAGTGAAATCTTGAAAAATCCGAAACTGTATACAAACTCTTGACTCATTCAAGTTGAGTCGCGTTTCGCTTTATTAATAATTTCATAGTAAACATTTTGTGTTTGCGAAAAGCTCGCGAAATATTAATAATATTTTTGCAGCGTAATAACCACAACACACATAGATATATATAATACTCGTACTTAGGCAGACATTGTTATGCGAGTGCACAAAATATGCAGAATTCTCTTTCAAAGAGCACGCATTTTGAATGCAATTCATTTCAAGCAAAATTCATCTTTACTCTTGCGCTTCTTTTAATAAATTCCGAAATTTTTCTTTATTTTCATTTTTAGTTCGCTTTCAATTTCGCGTTTTCGCCGACATTCGTTTCAATGGCGAAGTGAATACATAATAACAACAATATTAATAATCAATTTTTGCAATCCAATCATTGAAACTTGATAATAATGAATTATTTAATTCAAATTTATCATAATGTAATCATTGTCTCTGTAAACGACGACAATGGTTCTCATTTAGGTAAAAGTAAAGTGAAATATAATAATATTACATAATTCATAATTTAAAATTTATTTTCGCTATTATTTAATATGTATACATTGATATTCATATTTAACAAATTATGAAATTGTGTGCATTTGACAATGCAATGAATGGCAACATATTTCGCAAAATTGAAATGCATTAATAAATGCGTTTAAATGTCTTTTGGAAAAACGCAAATTGTGCGCTTTTTTGTGAAACAATAAAATTTGGAGAGAAAAGAGCTTAAATTGCGATGCATTTATATTCAACATACGCGCAAAACACTTGACTTCAATTAAAAAAGATTGCGAGTTAAGTGTGAAACTAAGCCTCCCAAAGGGTATTCATTATTAGCAAAGAGCATACTACGCATTTTGTGTGCACTTAACGTTTTTTTGTCTGCATGCACAATGTACACGTATAAATGTATACGCATTCGTCTGCTAATCTTTTAAAACATTTTAATTCAACGATGAAATAAAAACATAAAAAAGTGTTTTAAAAAGAATCGTCTTTGTTTCTATTGTGAGGCGAAGATTTGTCTCTTTAATTCATTGAAAGCAAAACTGATGAGAAAAGGATGAGCAATGAAAGGGTTGAAAGGCTTGTTTTTAATTGATGCGCAACATTCATTCATTTATTCATTTTCTTGCTTTTGTTTCTCAATTCAATATTAATTGCATTTGAAAATGCAAATTAATAATGTTTGTTTTATCGTTTAATTAATTTATTTTTGAATATTTTAAGTTTTAACGCAATTATAGTGATTATTGTGAAACAATTTTTGATATTTTATTAATAGTAACATTTCACATTTCATATGTGATGCTTATTTTAATATTATTTAGGTGTCAATTACACAGTATGTATATTTTAGTGTGCAAACTAATTTTGCTCCTCGAAGCGTATTTCAAACTTCTTTTTAACGCTTCAAAGATATATTTTTTCATACTACCTTTTTTTCTTCATTTTCAATTTCCAGCTAGCAGACTGTTTAAAAGGGAAAATGTGTCGCTTTTTACGTAACAGAAAAAGAGTTTGGAAAAAATTCAAAAATGAGTAATTTCACGTTAAATTAACGAGAGAAAAGTTTGTCACAAAATGTTGTTTTGTTTTTTTGCTGATATTATATTTCAAGTCTTTAGAAATACGTATTACGTAATTCATAATTGCTTATTTCCAAAGGAAACACTAGATTCTGTACGCTTGTGTGTATATTCGCATTCAACCATTTTGATAATGTTCAGTGACGGGAAATAGTCGGGTGGTGCAATTGTACGCATTTCATTGTCTTCTATCCAATTGAATGCAAACGTTTGCATAACAAATACCATGGCAATTATTGTGTTCACTGTACTATGAACGGTGTTCTTACGTATGCTTATATACGTATACGTTCGCACTATACACAGTAGCTGGCAGTGTACACATTTAAATTTACGATTTTTTCTTGTTTTTTCGTTCACTCGCATCGTTTTAACGAAATTTGATTTAGAAAAGTGCGAATCGCAATGAATATTGTTTGAATGCGAAAAAGTGATGCGAAGTGAAACTGTTTCACTGTTCTTCTGCTCATCTTCATCTCTTCTTCTTTTTCATTCTTCGTCGTTTCATTTTAAAGATTATCACTTAACTAAAGTGAGTTTAATGCTCTTCTCTCGATTTGCTTCTTCTTTTTATTTTTTGCTTCACTTTTCGCTTCTGCAATCGCTTTTAAAAACCGCTTTTTGTTTGTCGACTGAAGAAAGTGTAAGATTCACTGTTTGCAGTTTGCCGTTCGCCATCTTCTCTCAGCGAGCTTTTAATGTGCAAAATTTGTAATTTGTAAATTGTAAATTTACTCTTCGATTGCCTTCGGGCGTAGCTGCATTTAAAATTAGAATAGAATACAATGTAAACGACGCATTTCGCGGTTTCGCATTTTTTTGTGCAAAAAGGGCGAAAAGACAACTGAGCGCATCGCAAACGAATAACAAGAATCATGATGATGATGATGAAGGAGAATGATTACGTTTAATGACAGGCAGATAGAAAAGAAGTTGCCGTTTTTGTTGCCGAAAATTTGTTTCTCGTTTCGGCAAAAGATACGCGCTATGCTAAATGGGCGAAAAATGAGTTGCGAAAACTGCGATCGCCATTCATTTCGCATTTTGATATTAACAAAAGCAGACAATACAATAGAATAGTTTTGTCGCCGCAGCAGCTCTGCAAATGTAGCAAAAATTGAGACGAAAAGCGAAACGAGAAAAAATAATTTTCAAGCGACTGTGAAAACTTTTCTTCTTCTTCTTCTTCTTCTTCTCTTCTCTTTTAATGCGTCCTTTTCTCTTCGAGATTACTGTTCACTTTTCTCTCGTCGACTTCTGTCTCGTCTTTGCTGCTGTTTATGCTTTTCACATTTTATTCACTTTTTCGTTAACGATTTCTTAAAAAGCTCTCAAAAAAGCAGTCCAACGTTCGATTTAAAATGCAAATTCAATTTCGCTTTTCGTGGAGTCGCGTTTGAAGCGACATCTACAGTCGAAGAATTAAAACATTTTCTAATCAAATATGAGTTTTAAAAAGTAAAATTTAACATATACACTAAAAACGAATGCATGCTAATTATTGAATACAATGAATAAAAATAAAAGATTGCTGTGTGTGACGTATTGAATAAATTATTCGCAGCGAATGATGAGTAAACTTTACCAACTTTACTGCAGCTTAGTAAACGTAATCGAATGAAATTTAGATCATTTCGATTTGTCATTTAACATTCGTTGTAAAATGCAAACAAATGTGTGCAATGATAAAAAGTAAACGATAGTGACGGTCTCGTATGATCTCTTCTCTCACAGTTTAAATCCGAAAACGCTTGAATTGCGCTTTCGGACTTGCATCGCAAGTCATTCTTTATGTGTATTTTGGGCTGTAATCCTTTCGCATTACAATTGATTGTGAAATTTACAGTTTACCGGCGATGATGATGATTCACATTTGTCAGTGCACACATTTTCTTCTCGATTCTCAATTAAAGTAATGTGCTTCAAGTGCACACAAGGCAATCAATAAGCGTTAGCAATTGTTCTGTTGTCAGTGATGTGCAACGTTGCATTTAAGCTCTAAAATTGCGATTGCAATTGTCATCAAAAATTGATTTTAGAAAATAAAGAAATTTACAAATGAGACGAAATATAATTATTACATAATACAATTCATTGAAAATTGAATTTAATTTAATTTTCAATACGAATCAATCATTTATTTATTTATTTAATTATAATATTGTATAATTTCGTTCTTTGTTCTTTCTTTTCATTAAATTTTAATTGAACGCAAATTTTCCGTTTCACCAAATTCATTTTTGCTTAAAGCGAAATGTATTTTCAATGCGAAAGGATTAAAGAGACTGTAAATTAAGAACTTCATTTAATGCGTATGTTTATAAATTAAAACGTAGTTTGAAGTTAATTGCTATTAAGTAATCGTATAATCGTAAATGCGATCGAATGAATGTTTAGCATTTCTGCGAAAAAATTTTGCGACATTAAAAAGCGAAACGAAAATTTTAAAAAGCAATTAAAACGTCGTTGACAAGTTTCGCGATGAAAAAAATGTCTGACACTGTAAATGATTAGTTTTCGAATGATGTTTTTTGTACATTTGCTCTTTGTTTCAACATAACATAAAACACTGATTTCCAAGTATTGAACAATGATGAATGCGTTTCTTTTGAAATGTTCTAAAGAGTAACTAACACTTTAGAACATTTATAAATTAATGTTTTCGCAGTTTTCTGTTTTTATTAGAACTAGAAGAAAGACGAGACATTCAGACATTTAAATTGATTTTTTTGTATGTGTATGCACTGTATTATGCAATCGTAATATTTCAGTACATTAACATTTTGATATTATATTGACAACATAGACAACAAACTTTCACTGTTGTCCATTAAACAAAATGCAATGTGTAATGTGATAATGAATGAATCTACATTAACATGAGTGCATTATATACGTACAATTGTTTACAGTTTACAAGGATTCAAAGTCATCAATTGACAATTGTTGATGCATTATTGAAACAATTGCAGCATAGACAACAAACTTCGACTGTTGTGCATTAAATGAAATTCAATGTGATAATGAAACATGTACATCAACATGATTGCAGTGCATCATGTACAATTGTTTACAGTTTACATTCAATCAAAAGCATCAATTGTTGATGTATTATTGAAATATTCATAATAAATGAATAATAACATTTTTCGATCATTATTTGCTGTGCAAACGAATCGTGATTGAATAAAAAGCATGATGACTATTAGTTGATTCAGATATGCATAATTGTGAAAACTGTTCTATCGCTGTATTTGCCATTATGTGTGTCTGTTCGTTGTTCATTGTTGTGTTGAAAGGGTGGAGAAAGTAGTGTCGGTAAAAAGTGTTCGTCGATTAATGTTTTGCTTGAAACGACGCGAATCGAAATCCCACCCAAAAAAGTAATTAAAGGGCAGGTATGCAGGTAATGACCAGCCGGTGTGTGTCGCATTTATAATGCGTTTTTAATTTTTGCTCATTTCTCATTTCATCCAATTTTTGTTGCCTGTATCAGTCGTCATATCATTTGCAGTGTTCAAAGAGTTAACAGCATTCGCAACTCACTGTTTTAACATTTGTTTCGCATCGCAACCGCACATATTCAATGTATATGTATACTATGTACATGTATTACTATAAACATGTATTTTACATGTACATGTATACGTATGCTTATTGTTCGTCGTTTTCTTCCATGCTATGTAAGTCCACTTTTGTTTTCTTGTAAGAGTATTATTTCTTATTATTTCGCTGTTGTTGCTTTTCAAAAATATTACATATTTTTTGACTTCATTCAATGCTATCAAAGTGCGAATAGAATAATTTGTTGTGCTCTAGTTTAATTAAAGAGCTCTGTTTTCTAATTACACTTTTGAAAAAATTGCGAACAGAGCAGAGGCGACTAATTTATCTAGCGAGATAATCGATGCTTAATAAATAAAACGGAGAAAAACGCGAGCTAAGCGTAGCATGAAGAAGAGAGCAAAAAAGATTCTCGCATTCATTGCGCTGACACGCAGTAAATTAGATAAATTACAGTCTCGGCAGCGAAATGTTGCTTTACTGCGTAAACTGTTAATATTTCTCGGAAATAATTCGGAAGCAGTATGATGAAGAATGTGTATGTGTGCTGCTGCTGTTCACTTTGTGTTCCCCTTTCGATTCTTGGCTCATGTTATACACATTCTTTGTCAGTATGCTATAAAAAACTTCTTTAAACGTCAATCAAAAAAGCGAACTTCTTTTTCGCTGCTCGCAATCATTTTTTACGCATTTCCATTAATGTTATAAAAATGATAATTTTACGCAATTAAATTCAACCAAGTCGCCTGAAAACTGTTCTTTTCCTAAGAAAAAGTTGAACATTTTGCATGCTAATATCTAAAGCGAAGTAAAAACACTTTTTGTACTTACCTACCTTCTCTTCGGCCAAACCCAAATCGTGTTATGTTTCAAGCTGCAATTAATCATTTGCTTAATTCGTAGTTCTTAATTCGCAATTTCAAACACTTTTGTTTCGCTTTACATTTTGCAGTGAACTCAATTCGCAGGTTTTTGTAATTAAAAATGTTTCCTACTTTCAATAATGAATCTCTGAATGAAAAAAGTCAATTTGTAATAAAATTTCTCAATATTCTTTAACTAGTAATGCTACGTGTATATGTACATAAAATATATACTTAATAAGGCATATTTGAAAATGTCTAGACGTTGACAAACTTCGTCGTCGATTTTCTTAGTAAATATAAATATATTAAATATGAAATATTAAATTTAATATTTTTTAAAATTTATCATTTCTTTGGTTTTCCAAATGCGCACAATTTTTAATATTCAAAGCGTATTTCTGTGTTTACAGTGGGGAGACAAATAAATAAATCTGATATATAAGTCTATATAAGTGCATGATGCGTTTTCTTGAAATTTATAAATTGTGAAAAAAGATTTACGAAAAATAAGAATTTTTCATCTTTCTTATTTATCTCCCAAACAGTTGAGTAATGTTTATAAATACCATTTTTCGAAGGAAAATGGAAATTAAGCGCAAATAATAAATTACTATTATTTCCTCATATCATGATACTTTGTAAAGTAACGCAGTTGAGTTAGTTTACGCAAATTGTGTCACTTTAAACTTTGCCTTAATTTGCAAAACGCCTACAAACGAATAAAGAGGTTAAAAAAGAACTGAAATTGCCATTTTTGGCGAAATTTTAACTTTTTATTCACTCTTCAATGTGATAAGAGCCCACGTGAACATTTAACGTTTTTTGTTACTATTTTGATACATAAATACCATTTACGTAAATTAAAAGGGGAGAAATGTATTCGAGCGGCGAAAAGCGGATTAAGAAAATTTTCTTTCAAAAAGAAAGTAAATAATAATCTTTAATAAAAAGGCGAATTGTTTAGGAATTAGTTAATTCTAAAATATAGTATGTTTACACTCTAAGTAAGATATTGAAGTGAAAATATTTTTTATAATTATTCAACCGAAATGATGATCATCATCGTAATCATCGCTGATTGCGTTTTTTGCTAGTAAAAAGAAAAACATTATTTTTCTTCACATTTTGATGTAAAGGTTAAAACATAAGATTTATTATCGTATATGAATCATGATAATAATTAAACCCTTGAGAGTGAATAATGAATAATTTGTTAAACGAAAAGCCTACGCAATATTTATGTGAATAAGCAAAGCTATTGTTTTGTTGTCTAATGCCAAAAAAGCGAATAATTTTTGTTGCTTTAAAATTGTTCAAATTTACGCATTCGTTCATTCTGCTTTTCAATTGCCTCACGTTCAACAATTTTCTCTTGAATGATTTTTATCTTTAAAACGCTATTCAATTGCGCAAAATTTTTAAGTGCACATATTTTTGAGGAAAATGTTTCGTACGTGTTAACCAGCATTTATGCGTACTGCGATTCGCGGAAAATTTTTCAATGTTAAAAACTGTGCGCAATTAAGTTTGTATTAATCAAAAGTATCTGTGAATTTTAAAACGCATAAATTCTGTATATTTACATTTTGCATGTGTATCTCTTATTCATGTACGTCATTTTATTATTGAAAACAATTTTTTACGACGACAACAACCACAATATTGTCACTTTAAGTAAGAGTTTTTCTTCGAATCTAAACTTTCTTTAGGAAATAAAAGTTGAGTTCTACGAAAAAAATTCGCATTTTATTTTATTTTAGTACATTTAATTGCAGCAGAATGCATTTCACTGTGAAAATCTAATCTCTCGTAAAAAGTGACACTGAATGCGAGTTTCAAAGTTTCACCCTTTGAATGCAACATGTTTAAATAAAAATTTTCGACGGTAATAAAAATGTCGCAATCGCAGCCGTTTTGAGAAAGTGGAACGAACAAGACGAACAAGAAGACGTATTTTGCATCTTAAATGCATGTATTTAAACTTTCGTTTTCCTTTTCTCAGTTTGCAGCAAACATTTTTAGAACGCTGCAAAAACACACTTTTTTACTTTCAAGCAAACCTTATTGTCAACTAAAGAAGTTAGCTTAACTATACACTGTGCAATGTGCAATGTACACGTATGTGTATGTACAGCAGTTGCTTAAAATAAATTTTTGTTTTGCAAATTGTGTGCCTTTAAAAGACATCGAAAATCGTTAACTCATTAACGCTGCAAAAAAGTTTTCTTAAATAATATTCGATTATGAAAGAGACAAACTTTTGCAAAACTTGAAGTGCGCTCTTTGTAAGAAGTTCTAACACTTCCATTTTTCGTTAAGTACTTTTCAGTGTTCATTAAGTAGTGTGCATAATTAATAACCGTTTTTGTGTGACAATCATTGTCGATGTTGAGTAAAACATTTTTCAAACGATGAAACATTGTCGTTGTTCACGATACTTATTTTCACTTTTATAATTTGCAATTTCGAAAATACTTGGAATGGATAATTTATAATCATTTCATTTATTTTAAAATTATTCGTAATTAATGTTGCAACGATAGAATTTTACACTCATTATCAACAAGCATTCGTGGCAATAATTCAATCGGCATAATTTTCATCAATTTTCTTTTTTCTCGCAGCACAACAATTGAATCGAAAGTCGAAATCAATTTTTAATTAAAGAAACAACTGATGGCGAATCATAATTAACGATCATTTATTGCCGCTTTCTTTGACACTTCTTCCAAGAAATTCAAACACTGCGAAAAAGAAGCGAATCGAAGCACGCAATCTTACAAGTGTGCAAGTAAAGGTAAGGTTAATGTGAGTGCTAAAGTTTACTACTTACTCACTTACTTCTACTTGACTACTTTTGTACTTTCTTACAACAGACACACACAATCGCAGTCCACTTTAAAGATTACATTTTCTATTCCTTTCTTTCGTGCATTCAACATATCAGTAAACATGAAGAAAACAGTTTTGCAGCCAATTTTTTGCCAATTTAGCTTAATTGCAAGAAATGCTTTAATTAAGCGAACAACTTCTAACTGAACTGCGAGATTCCTTTCTATTCAACGAATTTGTCACTAATTAACGATTTTCAC
This sequence comes from Leptotrombidium deliense, assembly GCA_003675905.2. Taxonomy (NCBI): domain Eukaryota; kingdom Metazoa; phylum Arthropoda; class Arachnida; order Trombidiformes; family Trombiculidae; genus Leptotrombidium; species Leptotrombidium deliense. The sequence goes on from NCKV01000103.1 coordinate 15,644, forward strand.
GCTTAATGAATATGAGCTGAGTTTAGCGAATGTGTTCATCATGTTGTTGTTGTTAATCTTGTTGTATCACGTTTTGCAATCAAAATGCTTGATGACATGCAATGATTGAATGCAAGCAAACATTTGTTTATTATTTTTATTTGCATTTTGCTTCTTTTCATTAATTAAGAAGTGAAGAAATAGTATTTTGTAAAGATTTGTTGTATGTTTAGCATGTTACAAAAATAATCACTAAAAAACATCTTGCGAATGCACTTTACATCACTCAACGTAATTATAATTATAAATAATGAAAATTAGTGTCTCTTTTATTTTTAAGAATATTACTGTACTTTTTCATTTTCACTTTAATTAGAAAAAAATGTTGTCTCCAAGAAGTCACTCGAAAATCATTTATCAAGTTAAAAAAGAAAAAATTGTGTTCACTTTTCGCGTCTGTTGTCTCTTGTTTATCACAATCAATGTTTCTTATCGCAACTGGATTCAAGCAGAAACGAACATTTAGAACACTTCACAGCAAACAATGCAAATCAGTAAACAAACGCAAAAAGTTTTAAGTTTACATTTTTGTGTGATTCTCATTAATTGCATTTATTATTTTCATATTGATTAGCATTTATAAAAACATGGAAACGCAAATAACAGTAATGAATAATAATAATAACAATAATCATTACGTATAATATTGGCGTTGGAAAATTCGTAATGAAAGGGTTGCGTCTGTATTCATCATCTTTGTCGTCGTAATTCCTAGAAAAAAATAGATAGCGAGTAATGTTGGTTGCCATGATTAATCGCTTCTGTGTCCATCGGTCTTTGAGAATTTAAAAAGTGTTTTTTATAATAATAGACATAGATAAGTGATGTGTGTGTGTTTCGCTGTAAATTATAATTGATGTGCAATCGATTAGGCAAAAGTCCCGACTTATAAAAAATGACTCTAAAATTATTCATCATGAATGGTTTACATTCAAATGTCACCATTTTATGTGACTCTCTGTGTGTGTGTCCCTATTAAACGGGAATATTTATTTGCGAAATAAGTCGACTTTCGTACTATCACATTAAACGATCATGTGTTTAATTAGTATGCTCAACGTTGCAGTTCGAAGATGTTTTTCAGTGAGTCGACAGTCGAATACTAAAACCTTACTGATCTTCATCACTGAAAGACGTCGCATTGCGATTAAAAATCAAATCATTTCTGGTGAATTCGAGCACTCTTGAAATGGCTATTTTTTGTGCTCTTGCTTCTTCGACAAGTCTGCTGACAAAATGTTAAATTTTCGCTAAATTTGAATTCAAGGACCGAACGCCGTAGCACCTGTCGTCCTTGTTTTTTTACGTCTATTTCTGCATTTCTGAACATTTTCTCTGTTAGAGAACATTTCGCTTTCAGTAATTTATTACTTAACGAGTCACCGATTCAATGAAATATACAACATGTTCAAAATGCGATGCAATGCATTTTCATTTTATTTCATTACGTTGCATATAAAGTGGCACATGTGAATACAACATAGATGACGATGACCGTCTAAGCACAATTAATCAGCAATCGGCTTCGTCCTCAAACACAGCTATTGATTATTTGCACAAAGCAAGCAAACAAACAAACATTACTTAACGTTAACTTTCAATTCACTTCATTTCATTCATTTCACTCTTCGCTTTGTTTTTCGAAGCAATTGAAATGTGCGCACATTTGTCGACAATCGCAAAGCGATTATACATTAAACAAAGTAAAGTAAAGTTTAGTAAAGTAGGAACAGAATTGTATAATTCGAGTTTGTGTGCATTAGGAAGACGAGAAGCGATTTTTTGTGTCTCCTGTTTAAACGACGATAAAAATAGATTCGAAATGAATGTGTGCTCGTGTTGTGTTGTATATGTTATATTCAGTATGTGAGTGTGTATGCTGTTTGCAATCGATTTTGATGCTCCGCTTTTTAATCCTTTCATTCGTTCGAATCCATCACTTCAACTGTCAAATGTATATGTGCAACGTTTCTTTGGCACACACACAACACACAGACATTGACTGTCACATACTGCGACGACTAACTTTAATATGATTTAATCCTTTTCGTGCATCTAAAAGAAATGCATATTTATAAATTGCTAAAATTCATATTCATACATGTATTTATATTCATACTCATATTATCAATACTTTTTTTTACTTACATCACTCGTCTGACAGTGAATGTAAAGCGAAGTTTAAGTTGACAGATTTTAGACTGTCTTCAGTCTCCGCTGTTCCTTTGCATTCGCGAATGCATCAATCATTTCGCACTTTTCAACCATTTTCAAAATTCAAAATTCAAAATCTCATTTCAATTCGAAAATAATTAAAAAGCTTTCATCGTAATCGCAATCATCATTTTCATCATCGTTGAATTGTGCACACAACTGAGTATTTTGTTTGTTTTGCGACTGTATTTCCTTCGACATTCACGTCGAGCGAAACTCGACTCAATTGAATTACAATTGAATTGAATCGCGATTCATAAATCATTTACACGAAAACGTAGAAAAACAGTGCGCGTAGTGCGAGTGAGTTGAGAAATGAATAATTCGCGTTTTCGAGGCGGCGAATAAGGCGAACAATTAAATTTTCAACAAACTAAACTTTTTCGAAGCGCCGGAAATTCGAGTCGTCAAATTCAAATATAATAATAATAATTATTTATTATGAATTATGAAATGTGAAAAGCGAAACGAAATTTTTGCTTTCATTTCAACATTTTTTGAATCGCCGACTGACTCAGGCGAATCGCTTTTGCGTTTTTTGACTTCAGTAGCTGCCCTATTGAAAAGCACATTGTTGTTGATTCGCAGAAATGAATTTCTATTCAAACAAACAAATATTATATTTACCGGTATTGTTTACACACTTTTTGCAAAAGTGTGAATATTTCGCCAAAGAATTGTATTCGACTTTCAGAATTTATTCGCAATTAATTTTGTTCGTTGTAAAATAAATACCAAAAGCTTTCGTAAATATAATTTAAATATTGGCACACATTTTTATCACATAATTAAGTATTCATTTCACGAACCTGTGTGGGCCCATGGGCCGCTATATTACTAAATAGTGACACACATTCATTCACTGAGCATTTTTAATTCAAATTAATAAACAACAGATGCTGAATAGAGTCAAAAAAGAGACTGAAACTGAAAATGATAATAATTAAGAAATATTAATATTCCATATTTTGAAAGCGCATTAATTTCGGTGAACAACGGATTAAATGGCAGACTGAGCGACAATGAAATGAAATGAATGAATGAATGAACGACTGTTCGATGTGTTCGCTGTTCATGTTGAACAGTGAAATGTGTGCTGTCGAATACGAACGCAAGTTGCGAACATCTCGATCGATAACTGTGTCCGAGATTCGAGTTATTACGCAATTCGCGTAAATGTACGCCGATCATACACAATCGGATCGATATTTGCGCTTCGTGTCGACCGGCGATTGGTTCGTGACTGCGGTGAACATAAAATTAATCGATTCGAGAACAGCATTCATATTTTAGAAACCGTATTTTAAGCGTTCACTTTTTCACACAAAATACACACACAAACGACGGATGCATATCATTACAGGCGTGGCTACAAATCATTGTATATTTCAATGATTGTTGTTTGCGTTTTTTAAACACAGACAAGCAAGCCACACAGACATAATATGTGTATGTGCGTCTATGTGAGAGTATGAGTATATATTTACAGACATCAATTTACCAAGAATGAAATGAATGTATCCGACTTTAACAGCTAAAATGAATTTGTGTGAATTTGTTTCGCGTTAAAAGAAACTGTGTCAGTAATTAATTAACGAATGCCAAGAAATAACAAAAAAAGCAACAAACATCATCATCAACACTGTTAATTAATGTTTACAATTAATCGTTCGAATTTAACAGTAAAACTTGATGTTCCGTGAAACCAGTGAATAGCAATGTGTATGTTAAAATTTGATTCCATTTTAGTATATTGATGGAAAAATTTAATTTTTGCTTTTAATACGCAGATAATTGCATTTGTATCGATTCATTGTAAGTTATTTGCGATAAAAAATTTGTCTCCGTTGTTTCGTTACAAAAAGTTCGCAATTGTATTTTCGTCCAAAAACATATAATGATAGATAAAAAATCGCTTTATTACATATATTTATGAGAAAACATATTTTTTTATTTTATTTTTTTGTATTAAAAATGAAACGAAATAATAGAGACAAACAAACATTCATTCATTTTGCTTAAATTTGCAAATATTAACGATTTTCGTTGGAAAAAGAGTAAAATGAACAAAATTAAAAACAAAATAAGCCAAAACTTATATATTACGTAACGACAATTAGTTACTTAACGAAAACAATTAACATACACAGGATAGGTGTGAAATCCGTTGTAGTCGTATTTTTGCGGCAAAAAGTAAAATCCGTTCTAATTTTATCTGAAAAGTTAGTCTCAAAATCCGCTGTCGAATGTCGTCGATTCGATTTCCTCTTTCTCCACTCGTTACTAGAGGCATTTTATTCATTCGTTATTTCGTTAGTTATATTTTAATTGCAGGCATTCGTCGTCGTTGTTGTTTAGGTTGTTTGTCGCACAAAATGTTCGCATAAATTAAACGCATTGCTTCTCTTGTCGACCGATGTTTTCTTCCGCTGAAAAAGTGAAAACCGTTTCAAAACGAATCAAATGTATTATTAACAAAAAATTACCAATTATAAATTAAACAACAACCAAATAACAATATAAAATAGACAATAAATAATATAATTTAAAGTAAAGTAGACAAAGCAATAACAATAAGCAAAATGATCAGCATTTTGCTTTATCGCCAATAACGTTGAGCAAGAAATGTTTTCGCAGTAAAAATCGCATTAAATTTCATAAAATATGCTCAAAATGAGTTCGAGTTCAGCGACTTTAATGAAGGGTTAAAAGACTGTATGGATGCTTAAAATGACCCAAGCAGTCTACTTGAAACACATGACTGATGCGACGAGAAGTACGACGCGATTGTACCGCAGCATTGAACGTACGTAGTCAGCAATCATTTTTTTTATTTCATATTATTTAAATAATGTTTTGCTAACGCTGAGCATCAAATTGAAGTTACATTGCAAGTAAAACGTTTACGAACGTATAATTAAAGTGTTTTCAAGCTTTAATGTATATGTGTTGTTGTATGTGTGTGTTGCTGCTGCTGCCGCTGCCTGTTCTTGCGAATCTTGAAGACGTTAAATGCGTTTCTTGCGTTTTCTTCGCCGCATCTCGTTTTTTCGAAACTAAACTTCCAACTTTTAAAAGTCACTCTCTTCTTCTTGCAGCAGCCGCAGTAATTCTTATCAGTGAGCAATGAAAGTACACAACGTCGAACAACAACCAGATTCATTGCATTATGGATGGCGTTTTAAATGGTCTCGCATTTTCTTAAAGAAATGCACTTTCGAGAAAAGGTACTGCAATGAAACCTCTGTAAAGTGACACTGTTTGAAAAATGAAAATGGTGTCACTTTAGAGGTAAAGTGACGAATTGTTCCTTTATTCGTTGCACAATCAGTGCTAATACCCCAACTCGGGACTTTACACTTGTCACTTAAGGGAATTTGTCAGTTTAAAGGGTGACACTTAACCGAGGTTTGACTGAATTAAAAAACGATAAGAAGCAATTCATGTTCTGCTCTCGATATGAGAGCGCAACAAAAAAGGAGCGCTGAAACAGTTCAAGCAAATGTAGGACAAATAAGGGTCTCGATGTCTTTGGCGCACCCATCCTTTTCTTTCACAGCTGTTGTGCGCCTCAATATACATGTCTGCACTCAGCAGTCACTTTATCGGTACCTCGTACCTCGTGTGTTCCGTGTACGTATACTGCGCTGCGTTGCGTTGCGTTGCGTTGCATTGGAAGTGGCGCGCACGTGATTCCAGGCCCGACAACATTGCTGTGCTGTCGGTCTGCGTACGCATATGGAAACAGCATTCCCACGCGCCATGGGAAACGGGGAATGTATATATATACGTGTTTGGTTACTTGGAGGCGTCGTTAGCACGAAACTCGCCGCGATCGCTGATTGGCGCAACGAATGCAGTGATGTCACACGTGACGCAAAATCGGAGCTGAGAACCAATTCGAGTGATGCACACCGAAGTGAACAAACCGACCGTTTTATTCGCCATTCATTCGTCGTCGCGAAACGAGCGGCGAAACATCGTGCAAAGAACACTACGAAACCGCAGCGTAACGAACGATAACCACCAGCGTTTTATATGTACGTTTTTACACTGTGTGCTCTCAACGCCGCGCGCGTGTGTGTGTAAACCGGACGCCCGTTCGATGTTCAGCTGTGGTACGGAGTTTCTTACTGTGAGTACTGTGCAAACGTAGGAACTTCATACCAAGCTCGACATCGCGGACCTCTTCCTCATACACTCGCATCACATCGACCTGTTCTGCAACGTATGCACCGTTTTGACCGGTTTATGGTATGTTTGCAAATCTTAGTTTATATACAGTGAAAACTCTCAATTACGGCTTCTGAATTACGGACACCTCTAAACAAAGGACAGGTGTCCTACGCCCGATTTCAAGCAATGCAAATTCGATGGAGACTCACCTCTGGAAACAGAACACTCTCGATTACGGACATGGACAGCATTTCTCAAACCCAATAACGTTGTCATCACCTCTGAACACAGGACATCCAATGAGAAATCGATGCATTTTTCGATTTCAACATCACGAATTGTTTTCTTTGCATTGCTGAGTTGTGAATCACATTAATTGATTTACTTGCACATTGTTTTATTCGCAATTCGCATTCAAAATTGAATCAACAACAACCTCAACAAATTCAAGTATAAATCAATTAAAGAAAAGAAGAAATGAATTGAGTTTTATAGAAAAAGTAAGTGTGATTCATTAAGTTGAGATGAAATTAAAGTCAACCAGAAATTGTAAAACAGTTTAACATCAGTAAATCACAAGTTGACAGTACTTGGTCGAATCGAGTAAAAATAAAAAAATTGTTCTACGTAAAAATAGTGAAACGTTCATTTCAAAGTACCGAATGAGGAAGTTAATGAATTAGTGTGTGAATGGTTAGCTTTTGCGATAAATAGAAATTTACCAGTTTCGAGAAATCATTTCTAAATCTTATGTGTTCGTTAACTTGATTAGCATAGTGAAGTTTGTCGAGAAGAACAATTTGAAGAATTCATCTTTACTTTTGAGGAATCTTCGAACAGAAATGGAAGCGGATTTCGCTGAAAGTGTTCACTTGAAGCAAACAACGATTGCCGAATATTTTAAGTAACATTTGTATGTCACTTCTGAATTCAGGACAGTTGGAGGTGAGACATTGGTGTCCGTAATCGAGAGGTTACATTGTATAAAGAGAGCGGGTCTTATGTATTGCATGGAAAAATATTTTTTCAATATAAAGCCCTTTTTTAGGATAACTGCATAAATGCAAATTACAAAGACTTAGATATTTATGAGGATATGAGATTAGACTGTTCAAAGAATTCGTATTTCTAGCACAACTTTCGGCGTATTTTATTTGTTGTCCACTATAAGGTGATGTTACGAATATTAACACGACTCAAGTTTATCGTTCATATCCATAATCAAGAGAGTTCACATTGAGGAGGTATATATCCATTGACATTAAAGCAATTAAATCAGGCGGGCGAGTACTATAATAACCTGGAGGTGTTCACAGACTTGAGAGGTTCATAATCAAGAGGTTTCACTGTACCATTTTTAACAACGTACGAAGTCGTCGATTGAAGTGACGTGGCACCAATCATTAAAGTTCAATAATGTCAAACGTGAATACTAGAGATTCTTCAAAAATTACATTTTCAAAATTTGTGCACGATTTTTATAACAAACCTTCATGTAAAACGAAGAAGTTTGCTTTATAACTTGGAGCAAACATATGTGAAAATATTAAAAAAGAAGCAACTTGAACCATTGTTTGTGATGAGGTGTATTACGCGATGTATTAAACATAGGCAGAACAGTATACACAATTACTTGCAAAAGTTGCTGCACTTCTGTCACTCGCAGCAAACAGAGGCGGCAACAATGAATGCACCGTTTTCTTAGCATCCGCACATTACTAGTGATGCATACGAAATGTTGAACGACAACGACATCGGTACACACGGCAACTGAGCATACATTCGAGATGACGAGCACGACGACGAACACGATGTGACCCTTTTGCGGGACGCTTTTTCTTGTCGAGAAGGGTTGCGAATCGAATCTCACGTAACGTTATGCCAGCGATTCGCAAACCTTTGAACAAAAGACCAGTGAAAGAGTGAAAGAGAAGAGAAGAACGAGAAGCACACACAGTTGAGTGTAGTGCAGGAAGAGTAAAGAGGCAAACGATGAGATGCATGGGAACCGTGAAACAGGAACAAGCATTTCGATGGCACAATGTACACAATTCAATGTTGACTACGGACTTCTGCTCGTCAACCCTTCGAGAAATCCGGTGTGTTGTACACACACACGTTGTTCGGAGCATAAAAAATATTTGGGACATTGAAAGTAATTGAAAGTAAAGTAAGTGCGTAAATACCGTACGTGCAGGCTAAGAACACGTGAAGAGTGAAAATGGTGAAACTTATTCTCTGTACTCTTTATTTGTATATGTATACTTTGCGTCACTTTCTCGTGAGTACCGTTCGCTGTCATTTGCATCTGTTGTTGCACTCTTTCCTCATGCGATTACAATCGAAGGCTGTGACTCTCGACTGCTACCACTACGACAACGAATTTCATATGTACACATACATCGATGCGAGAACCGGCGAACGCTATTCGAGCGTTTATTTTTCTAAATATGCATAAAAAACGCCACTGCAATGGTTGTGTTGGTACGTGCACACATGATCGGCAACCACTGTTATACCGAGTTTCCCTCCCATTCTGACCCTGACGAACCTTTTGTAGTTTCCATTTATTATAGTTTTTTTTCACTCGCATTCGCTTTGCACACACTGCTTTTGCACTCTTTTTTAGAACGCAAGGGGTAATCATAATTTTGGTAACGATTCACAACGCGCACCGGAATCGGTGTGACAATAAACCGGGCACACAGCGTGTGTTACATATGAATGTGTGTATGTGTGCCTGCGTGTATCTGGGTCTAGGTAAAGGTCTCTAGCATCACTTTCACTGCGAACGAATCGCGGTGTGCAATCACTTTTCACAAAGCTCCTCTTTTTCTCACAAAATCAGATTCAAAACTACTTTTACTCAAAAATTTCAATTATCAATTGTGAAATGCGAAATGTATGAATAAGAGTAGAGTGCAATATTTCTTTTAAAATTTATCGCCTGTGTAACGGATACCCCTTAATGCGAAAGTTCGGTAAGTGAGCCACATTTCTTGATTACTAGCATGCTATTTGAACCGCTTTTTGAAAGCAAAATTTGCGGCCTGCAATCAATGGCAGTCGAATTCGTTTTCATTCCGCTTTTCAATGTTAGACTAATTATTTCAATGTTAGCAGTTAATTAATGGAGAAGTTTGCGAATCGCACTCGTTTTCCATTTTCGTTGTGAAAACAGTGAAAAGGAGGAAATTACGAGAAACGAAAGTACGATTATATGCACATGTACTGCACTGTACTGTACGTGTACGTTTATAAACGGAATGTGTACATGTATACCTCACGACGAGAGTCATTTTAATTGCGTTTTTTAATTTCACTTTTTTGCTGCTCTCCACTCTGGAAGAGTATTTATTGTGCCCCCAAAAAACCATTAATTGCACATTCATTTCGTACTCATTAATTTGTAGGCAACTATTAATTTCGACCACAAATAAGCAGCTAGACAAAGAATGTCGAATGTGCATATCGTGTCTGTGTGTGCGTTCGGTGATCAATTGAAATTCATCGTTTCTCAGCGTTTTCTCGATTCCTTTGTTACTTAACAAGCAAAGCGTGTGATCACCGTTTTGTTAGTTTGCTGTTAATACAGTACACTTTGTTTCATTAAATTGACCTAAATTTGGGTTTCGCTTCGCGTTGCGTTCGTTCGCTTTTCTTGAACGGTGAATTTTGAATTTTCAAATTCGCTGCGTTGCTCTTCGCAGTAATTATTTATCAGATCTGAGAGAAGACCGGCAAATCGAATGAATGGCCAGCGAATCATTTTCGACTTCACTTTGGAGTAACATGCACAAACACAGTTAGAACACTCTCGCATTGCTCTTTGTGTTGTTGTGCAACTGTCGGCTTTTAAAGCGAATAATTAACTCGAGACACGTTTTTTTTATTTAATATAAGACGTTTTTTCACGTAAATTAGATGTACTACGAATCAAACACCTGGTCGCATATATCGAATGAGCTGCTGCTGCTGTTGCTGCTGCTGCATCGTTAGCATGATGCATCCAACAATGCTTTTTGTTACCGTTTGCAAAATTCATCGCATTCAAGCAGAACCACTGTGAAAACAGTGTTTCTATCGCAGACAGTGCACAAGATACAATAAAATGAAATGAAATGAAATAAAAAATGTGTGTGTATAATACATGTACATAAACACATTCGCTATTGTTTCATTTCACTTTTTGTGAGTGAGTGTAGTGTGGTGTCTGTACAGTGTACATTGCATTCTCTGTTTCTTTCTCTTCTTCATTCATTTTACGTCAAACAATGCAATGCCTGAATTTAACTCATGAAATTAATTTCGCTTTGATTCGCGGTTAAAAAGGCCCGCATTTTATTGTTAATGTAACAGATGCCTTTCAAAAAAAGATCACCTTTATTCGCGTTTCGCGAAACCTGCGAAATTTATGTGCCTCACAACGAAACATTTCACACGTCTCTCATCGCACCTCTTCTACAAACTTCACACTCTCTCACACATCTTTCCTGATTCACATTCATAACGCTTTACAGTGACATTACATTTTAGAGCTGAAAAGGTAATTCACGTCAAAATTACGCTTAAAAAGTATATTTGATTGATATCTTTTCGGTTGACAGGCGAACACTTTTTCTCTCACTTTTACTCTTTCACTGTTGTCTGCTTCGATTCTTTGATCGCATTCGCATCTTTCAATATAACCGCGAATAGCGCACAGATTGAATAGCCGTGAACAACGCGTAGACCAGAATCTGTGCTGTGAGAGAGTGCTTGCACTGTAGTACAACAAAACGGCGGTGAAACGTCTTATCGAAAAGCGATCACCACTGATCTTAACCTTAAACCGACAAAAATTTGGGTCGCGTTACAGAGAGAAAGCGAAAGGCAGCACTTTTCTCACTGTTGCCCGTTATACGCACTCTTCTTCTTCTTGCTGCTCTTGCTCTCCTCTTTTCGCAACTCTCTTTTCCTATTGAACAGTGAAACGCGAAATTGGTGTGCGAAGTGAAGCAAAGAAAGGCTTTACTGCTGCCTCTCGATGCATATACACACACATTTTTTATGCAATCGATTTGCTGTTGCTGTTGCCGCACTCGTTGCCGGCTTTATTCCGAACCTATACTTTACTTTAAAATACACTTCGTTTCTTCGTCGATTAGCATTCTCCATGTTTTTTTGTGCGAATCCTTTTCGATTTCTTATAAAAACGAGAAAACTGTGTTTTGAACAAAAGTGTCATTGCAGGAAAACGCAACGCAAGCGATATTAATAAAGTGTTTGTTATTGCGTCGACTGTACTATTGTTGTTTTCATTACGATCGCTGTTAATTAAATCACAGTCTTTTAAATGTTCATCAATCTCCTTTTTGCGAATTAAAATTTAATTACTAATTGAATTAAACAATAAAGCAGTGTGTAAACAAAGTGATG
>NCKV01000104.1:0-11785 GCA_003675905.2 Leptotrombidium deliense
TAATCAATGATTGAGGATAAAAGTAGAATCGAGAATCAATTTTTTCTAAATTCAAGCAAAGAGCGAAGCAGATAAATATAATTTTTAGCAAACAGCAAATCTTGATGTTCATTTTGGTACAACTGAACATGTCGCTACCAAAATGTCGCTATTTCGTGCTCGCAATTTGCCGATCGACGAAAGACGAAAGCGCTCATCGCACACTTTTTGCAAATGCGAGTGCAAATTAAAAATAGATATTCCGTTTAAAAGTCGATCTCTGTACTCACTTTGTTTTTCGCACTTTTGGCACACACAGTTTACTCGTGTTCGACAAACAGGACACTAACTTTAAGTGCCTTGTAGTGTTCGTGAAATTTGAAACACATCGAGCTTTATTTTCGGTCAATAAATAAATAAATCAAATCAAAATCAAATCGATTTCAGGTATGAGTTCATTTCGTGAGAAAGCATTAATTTAATTAACTGCTGCAAATTAAATCTGCGGAATAATTATTTTGCGTTAAAATTAAACTGTCTGCTTGTTGATGCTAACATTGCAAATAATTGTGACTTTACACGTTAATTAAATCACTTGTGCTAACAATGGTTGAAATTTGCTAATAATTAACACTTTGTGTGTAAATGAAAAAACATTATTTGACGAGTTTAAAGAACACAATGAAAGTGTTAATTTGATACGTTTGTAAACAATATATTCTTTCGATGTTTTCTGTGAAAAACTTTTTCGCAATTTTTTCTCAACTCTGTACTTTTACACCCTCGCGATTGCACATTGTTTTTGCGACAAAAACGCTGAGTGATAATTTCGAGAATAATCATCGATGGACACGTAGTGTTGAAATAAGTTTGTGTCATAGAAGCAGCTAACTGCCAGTTTGAGAGATATTTTTAAACATGTTGCGTACAATTACAACATAGAGAAAAAAACTTAATATAAAGTGTGATGAAACTTTCGCCGCCGTTTTTGGCAGACGTTTTACGTGTCTCAAATGTAATTACATTAATTTTGTTACATTTTTAAAAATGTTCACCGATTCCAAGTCGCAATGAAAGGTTCACTTCATTTGTCGCAGTCATTCTACTCCCACATTAGTCTGCGAAACTTTTTGCTTCACTATTTGATTAATCAGTCGTCAAAAAACAACATTTATAAATATCACATTGAACGTTTGTGATGTTTTAATTTACTGTTGTTTTTCTATTCAAACAAAACATTTGTTTTCATTCATAAAAAATGCATTTCCGTTGTTTAACAAAGTAGTTTTTAGTAGTATTGTTAGCTTTTCTGACGACCGCTTTCAGTTACGTAATTTACAAAAAATTAAATATTGTACTTTGAACTTAACACCAGATGTCGCATTTGAGGTTATTTGTTCAATGACGCAGGTCACCGATAAAAACCGTACACATTTAACAGCAGTCGACCCAAACAGTGAAACTATCCAAATTTTTATTGCACTTGTTCGAAGTAAATGAATTATTCACACTTTTATTGCTGCATTCGTTTCCTTGTCTGTGTAATTTCAGGTTTCATTGTTTCCTCGTAATTTTTGGATCCGCAAATGTGAAACCTGACGTGAACAAATACCATTTTCGTGTGTATTCAAATTCTTTGCTTAAAAGTCACACAAATACAGAAAAGAAGTACAAGTTTTCGAATAACATTGTACGGCTTCCTGAAAAACAAACTTTATGACTTTGTTAAAAATACATTTCATTCTTTGCACAACTTCAAAGGTTTCCTAATGCAAAGTTATGTAACTTTGAATGCTTATTAATGTTTATGAAATCGCATGAAAGCGACTTTGCGGTTTTGGCAAAAGGAAGTGTTTTTTAAGAGCAAATATTAAATAACAAATATTGATCAAGATGAATTGTTTTTCAATGTCGACACATTGTTTCGCGTCACTAATTAATTTTAAGCAAAAATTAGTCAAATATGAATAACTTCGAACAATATGTGTAAGTTTAAACTTTCACGTTGCAATAGCAACTCGGCTACACTCACCGACTACATTTACACTGTACACCAACACGTTGAATAAAAGCCAAAAATATTATTACGTAAATTTTCGCTTTGAGCACAGTTTTCGGATTCACTTTCTTCGCAAACAAAAGTCGTTGTTTATTTGCCGAACGAAAAAGACGTCGAAATTCGTCGAACTTTAAATACAGCTTTCGAACGAAACGACGAATACAGTGTGAATAGTTTAGTACGAACCTTATTACGTGACTAGTGAATGTGTTTTACTGAGTAATTACATTTTTAATCTCTACAATCGTACTTGAATTGTAAATTTTTTGAAAATTTTACTTTTTAATGACAAAAGTGTAATTAAAACTCGTCATTTAATTGTGTGTCCTTTTTGTGTGTTAAACTTAAAAATAGTTGAAAAAGAAAACTTTCAGAAAACGGTAACCATTCAGCATCATCTCTTAATCTCAACGTTCTTGTTCGCTGTGTTTTCGTTAAATTTATTTTTAGTCATATTTTTAGTCGCACTCTTCGAGTGAAAAGTGAACGCAAAAAGTATTGAAGAAGAACTCGTCAACAGTGAAACAAATGGCGAATCGACGATAAAAGTGTTTTTCAAAAGAAAAGTGTCCGCAATGATGAAACGACATGAATGGTGATAATAAAGCGAACAGCGACGTGTTCATTACTGTTAAGTTACCGAAACCGCGAAAAACGGAAAAGGAAAGAAACGACGAAATGGCGAATGAACGCGAAAGCAAAACACCGGACAATGAAAAATCAAACAATATCAAGAAACCGGTAAAAATTGTGATCAATTATACACCGAATTCGGAGAAAACCGGTGCAAATGCCGGCAACCGGTTTATTGGAAAATGTCACGACATTGACGAGGTTCTAGGAAATCCAACGCCACTTAGTCCGACGAAACCGTGTCCGGAGAGTAATGAGAGACGAAGAAGACGTCGAAATTGCGAAACGAATGCCGGGTTACAAGAATTTGAAGCAAGCGAAGTGAAAGTGCATGATTCAAAGGCAATGAGGCCTCAGGTGAAATGCGAATTCAGTAATTTTAATGATGCATACTAATTATGATTCCAAAACGCACAATTCAGGTCGAAGCATATACCGAAGAAATCGACTCATCCGCTGTGCGGATTCGAGAGAATCGTGCTTTGTCCTCGAAGCTACAAGAAATGACGGAAGAGTACGACAGCGAACATGTTAAAGTTCGAGAGAAGAAAGCGCTGAAAACGGCCATTGTTAAGAGTCCAACAGTAAGCAAGGTTAGCCGTGTCGATTATTAATTATGGAATTTCGTAATTACTGTTATCCATGTACTTTGTATTCGTATTCGTTGCGTTGCGTTGCGTTGCGTTGCTTTGCTTTGTTGCATCCTTGATCTCCATCTTTCAAGAAATGTTTCGCATGCATTCAATTTGCGTGCGCATTAATCATTCGCGATTTTTTTTTTATTATATTTTGTTTCATTTCTTTTCTTGTGTGTGTGTGTTTGTCTTTTGTTGCTAATTTAAAAAAAACAATTATGAATTATGAATAGTGAGTGAATATATTTTGTGCTTTGCTTTGCTTTCACAGCGATTTATTCAAACAAATCATTTTGATTGATGTGTGTTCACCTTTTACATCAACTTTTATCGACAGTTTCATTTTGATTAATTACAGTCAGAGTAATTAGTAGAGTAAAAAAATTAATTCTTATATGAACTTGAAACTCGAAACGTATCACTCATCATGTTTAAAATAATCACGAAAATGATTGCGAAAGTGTTCACCTTTTATTATATGATTATTCTTATTATTCTTATTTCATTTCATTGTCATCGTTGAATTCATTTCAAACTGAAATATTTGTCTTTTTTAAGTATAAAAAAATCTGTTTAAATTTATCGCCTTCTTTTATTCTGCACATTAATTATGTGCAATTAAGTTAAAAACAAGCGCAACTGCAATCATCATCGTGAAAACAATTAAAGTTAACTTTTTTGACGGACACACACACTGAACGCGACTAGCTAGTGTGTATAATTTGTGTGTGTTTGTGTTTGGCTAATTTTCGGCAGCAAAATGCAAATTGAATTATAATATTCGTACCATTTCAATGCAGTCACAATGAGACAAACAAGAAATAAATAACAACACAAGTGCATCAACAGCAGCATGATAATAAACAGCATAACTGTACATGTTTGTTGTTGTTGTTGTGTATTTATTATAATTAACAGTTTGCGTTTCGAAACGCTATTAAACAATACATGCAACCTTAAACTTCATTGCAACATTCATTGTATAATAGTAATAATAATATAATCATCATGATTACATTTATATTCTTCTTTTGTGTCTGTAATTAGCGAATTACGACACAAACAGCTTCGCATCGCGAAATGAAATGAAATGAATTTTAGCTTACTAATTCTTAATTCGCTGGTTTTTGCCATTCTGCGGTTCCGAGAAAATGCGAATCGCGTGTCCCGACAAAAGGTGGCCACTTAACATCCGTTTAGATCCGTTTTTAAGCGAACTTTTTTGCCTCTCTTATTGCTTGACAGCCGATTTTTTTTATTACTGTTATTTAGGAGAAATTTTTACCATTTTCTTGTGTTCTCCTTTTTCAGCCGTTTTTTATGAAACATTATTTATTGCATTTTGAAAGTAGGACCAAATAAACGATCAAACGAAGAAGATTCATTTAAATCGAAATTAACTAATTTCTCTTCAATGAAAGTTGAATTAAATTTATTTCTCATTTTGATACATTTGTAAACAATTGAATTACTTCACGTTTTTTGATGTATTTTTATCAAAAAGAACCGTTGCTTTAATAGTCAAGATGTAATTAGCTTGTAATTTACAGGTTCGTTGTCCAGGATGTTGTTTTGTGAGCAGAAACAAATTTTTAATACTTTTACGCTGCCCTAGCGACTCTCCTTAAATAATAAATGATTGCTAAAAAATTACATTTTTAAATGAACATTTTAACAGCTTTGCAAACAAATGAATTTAACTGTACAGTTTTGGAAATGAAAACACTTTTTTAAAAGGCATTCAGTCTAATGTCCGATACTGTAATTATGAACGGCTAACAGAGGCGCTGAGAGGTGAACAATTCCAAGGAAATCGTAAAATTAATGATTTATTTCTGAAGCATTAAAAAATTGATGTTTGAATGTTTGTTCGCTGCGCTAGGCGAAACGGTTCACGATTATTATTATTCGACGACACTTTAATTGCAACTCATTTTAATCAAGTGTGGCTAACACAAGCGAAACAATTTTTACGGCGAATTGTTTGTTTCGCTGTTTTCATTTTAAAAAATTATCATGAAACGTCGAATGCAGCAAAACGTCTAAACGGCAGTTGCGTTGAGTTATTAGCGTTTTTAATATTTTTTTAAATACATATTTTTGTGTTTCAGCTTCGCAATGAGGTGCGAACAGCGCCGCTGGCTGCTTCGTCGTAAATATCCGTTAGAACTTTTTTATGTAAAGTAACTATATTTATTCCCAGAATTGCGATCCATTTTCAGGTGTTTTCTTAACAATGAATATATGATTATTATTCTTCGACGCGCTTTCTGGCATGTACACTTAATTTCAATGTCAAACATGTTACGCGAATATTTTTCAAATGTAATTACTTGAATTTTTTAAAATGAAATTGACGCCTTTGAACAGCTGAACAATTATATATAATAATAATCATTTCGTAAGAAAAGGGTTAAAGCATTCTGCTTATTATTTGTGCTAAACAATGAGAAAACTGTTTAAAATATGAATTTTAATAATATTATTTCCTTATCGTGAAAAGTAACAAAATTTTTCGCTCAAAAGTGGCAAAACTTTTATTTTAAATTTATTTGCATTTAAATAAACAAAACAGCGCAACTTGAATTTACAGCAAAAGCGTTTAATTTTTACATGTCTAGCCTAATTTTGTGAAAAAAGTTTGCGAAAAATTTCGTTTTCTCCAGCGAACCGGGAAATATGATTGCATAACTAAACGCACTTTGTTGCAAATTTTGGAATTAAATTTTTGACTTACAAATTATCATGCTCTTAATTCATGCTCAGCTATTATATTTATCATGTACTAAATTTAGTCGTCGCACGCAAATAAAAGAAAAATCGTCGAGAAAAATATTAGCGAATTATGCGTTTATTCGGCTAGGTAACAATTTTCTCACTCGGTGTGAATGTAGCACTGTTTTCTTATCGTCAGACGTACGGCGCCTGAAAATCGAAAATAAATCGCTTTTAAATTATTTTTATGAAATACGTACACATATGAAAAATGATACGCGATGTACAGCTAGCTAGACACAGATATTTAGTATGTGCATCGCTATTCACAGTTTGGGACACAAGATTTATTTCAGCGATGACACACATTTAAGGCCGAAAATTGAATTTCACTCACTTCTTAAACAGCTTCTTTCAAATCACGAATATTATTTAAATTTTTTAAGAAATCACGGATATTACTTGTACTTAATATTATTATTATTATTATTATCAAAAGCATTACCTGGTATTAATCAAGACGTGCAGATTACGAATTTTTCCTATTCGTGATATTCAATTTTTCGTGCGAAAAAAATCAAATTTGTGCCAAAAAATTGTAAAACGGTTCAACATGTCGTGTGTGTCGCGAGTTTATGAAAAGAAATTTATTTTTAACGTTTTCTGCAAAAATTTTCTTTTCAAATCAAAACAACATCTTTAAATGCAACTAAGTCAACTTTTGTTACTTTAAACGTTGTGTTACTTTACAAATTAAACTAAGCATTTATTTATGCATAAATTTGTGTTAGTTTAGACAAATGCGTTAGTTTACACAAATAACTTTAATAAAGGTTAACAACGTTTTTGTAGATTTATAATTTCGTCTCAAAGTATAATTATTTTAATAATTTTTGCTAAATTGAAGAGAGTGACAAAAATTGAATAATAAGAAAGCTTTGTTTGCACGTTTAAACGCAAATCATTGTTTCGTTTCGTTGAATAGAATTACTAAGATATTTATGCAAAAAAATTGTTTTCTTAATTGAAGGTTGCATTTTGAAAGACGTCAATTTTGTATTTAAATTTTAAATTTATCGCAAAACTTTTAAATTTTATTGCATTAAAAGTTATAATTTATCAAAACAAAACAAATACGTTTTAATTTGAAAAGCATAGCGAATGCTTAAATTTGATCATGATGACTTTTTACTATTTTTTAATTGTTGCCAAAGGTTGCCAATTTGAAATTTAAAGTAAAAATAACATTTAGACAGGAAATGGTGAATTAAATTCAAATGAAATATGAAATAGTCAACTGAATTCGTAAATAAAATTACTAAATTCTGTTCTGTGGGAAATAGTTGCTTTGCCACTTGTGTAAATTGTACTTGTATAAGCTGAAATTCGTGCAAAAATGTCCTTACTGTTTGTTTTCAAAAGACTAAGCAAAATAAGAAAGAAAAAAGTTTCTTTCAAAAATAACTTTCAAAGTGAAATTAGTTCACATAATTTTGCTGCACTATTTACAACTATTTCATTTTATTTTTAATTTCTTTTGAACACTTTCGCTGCCGAAACCGAATCTTCAGCAAAGCAAACAAAAATAAAACACCAACAACAACAGCAACAGTAATACATGTATATATGAACATGTGAGAAAAGAAAAAATTGTATCTAACAAACAATGCAATGCAAAACATGGTTTATTAATAATTCATAAATTAGTAAACAATGTAAATACACTTTTACTGTTGCATAGTGCGTTCCAATGTTGATTACAATTAAAAACTATTTAAGTTTAACCTTTAATTATGAATTTGAGAAAAAACTGTGAATTAATGTAAAAAAAGTAAGAAATAAGCAAAAAGAGAGAAATATTTTAGTTTCAGTGCGGCTGAGGCGAACACAACACTGAAAGAGAATCAAGGCTTAAACAGCAATTATTAATAATAATTTCTATTAAATATGAAAACAGTTTTTGCTGTTCTCTTGTTGTTCCTTAAACCACCCATTATTTAACATTTTTTTATAATTCAAAAAACGCAAACATTGAATTACGATTATTTTTATATACGATATACGAATGTACAGTCGAGGACAAGTAATGACGACTATTTCGATCATTCTAGTCGAACGAAATGGACACATTTTTATTGCGATCACTGTTCGAAACTAATTTTAACAGTTTTTTGAATTAACAAAAGGCGAACAATGAAAAATTTTTGATATATGAAATTACAAATATTATGATTTCTGATATTAAATATGTTTATTTTTTGGTTCGCATTTTTTTACACTACATTACACAACAAACACTAAACGTAATTAGCATACATTCGAAGAAAATGTTTTTACCTTTATAGCATATTATATTCATCATGTTTCATGTTTTAGACGCGTTATTTGCGTGCGCGAATATTAATTTTTTTCACTAATTTCTCAAAAGACGGAAAATATTTTAGTTGAATTATTAAAAACGAATATATTATAGTATTATGTAATGCATACTATAAAATTGTATGAAAATAAAAATTTCAAGTTTTCCGTTTTCCGTAAAAAACGCAAACATTTTCTACTATTTAAAGTATACTCACAAAACGTAGTAACCTTTGGGAGATAAGCAGCATGGTACTTAAGCGTGCAAGAATGTAATTACAATCAAGTTGCAATAGATGAATTGTTGTGTAAAAATCGAAGGTTAAACGGCATGAAATATGGGAAATTTTGAAGCATTCAAAAAAGAATAACACACATAGAATTATTTTCGTAATCGTTTTTTAAAGACGCTAATTTAATCGTCTAATGCATTTGCTCCATTATGAAAAACGTGTAAAAAATGAATTTTTAAAAAGTACAGACACAACACACACACACAACAGCAAGAACAAAAATTGCGATTACCGGTGCCGGAAATTGTTCACATATTTGTAACCACATAAGTACAGTGTTACCGTTCCCAGACAATTTGTAAATATTTTCAGAAAGCCATAAATTATAGCATCTTGCAAATTAAAAGTGTATTCCTATTTTCATTAACTTGTACATTCACTTTATCTCATTTTTGCAAGTAGACAACTGTTTCCTGTTGCACTGTTGCGGTTGCTAGCGAATAGCGAAATATTTTCCTTCCGAAATATTATTTATAAATAAATCATGATGATGATCATGCTGCGATCACACATACGCTGAACAATTCGCTGAACTGATCGATGCGATTGATTGTTCTTTGACTGCGAATTTCTCTTTTTAGAAAATCAAAGGTCACTCAACGCTGGCTGCCTGTTATTCATTCGCTTTCTTTCAATCGTTTGTTGTTCGCTTTCTAATTTAAATGCAAAGTGTGCGTAAATCGCAACAATGGCTACTATATATTCGGGAATGCATTGTTAATATCTTCGCACATTCCGATCATTGTTCCACTCGTAATCGACTTATTCGCACCTTCTTCTCGCCAATGTTCTACTTTTGTTTCGTTTTTAAAACTCTTTTTATAAATACGATACAAAACAGACATTGACGCGTTGCCAATTGATGATGCTCAAATGTATGCGAATTGTGCGCGATTGCATTTTTCGTCGATCGCCGTGATTCGATAGTTTTCGTTATTTCAGAACAATGGCCGTAATTGGCAACAAGCGATGCGAACAAAAGAAACTGATGGCTCTTTGTTGTGTACATACACTTGTGTATGTGTATGTGAGTGAGTGAGTGGGAGTGCAGTAAACGGCTGCTTAGGGGTACACCAAAAGCGAAGGGTACACGTCGACCCCTCGATTGTTCTCACCGCATCCTTGTCCAACGGCTGCCGTTTTCTTTGCGTTTCGTTTCGCTTCAAGTGCGACCAAATACGCGAAGAAACATAAAACTGCAGATGCAAAGTGAATATTGTGTACATGTACATACTAGTATGTGTCTCTATTGAATATGCTCACAGTTGTGCACAGTGCAACGCATTCGTTTGTCGTTTGGCGAAAGAGAGGTTTGCAAAAAGTTGTGTGCGCTGTGCTGTGCGTCCGTCTTACAAGCAGAAGACCAGCAAACCAGATTTTGCTTAACCTTACATTACATTACATTCGACTGGTGGCATTAAAAGTGGTGCGCGTTGCGTTTCTCAAGTGTTGCCCGTTTCGCTTCCAGACAACTGAAACGCGAAGCAAAAAAGTTGCTGCAAAGAGAAGAGAGCGGAGACTGACTGCAGTCGAGTCGCCTGTTGCTTCTTGCTGTTGCTGTTGCTGTTGCTTGTTTCTCGTTGCGCACTCTTTTTGCATTTTCGTTCCTTCTTTCGTTTCATTGTAATCGCAGCAGTTGCCGTGTGCACACTGCACTCGCTCACTCGCTCGGCTCTCCACTCGAACGTCTATCATCTGTTTCCGAAGCAGTGTTGTTTAAAGTGCTTCATACTCAACACACACCGACTACTCTGATGCATTGCGTTGCATTCGAATGAATAACTGATATTAATTCACTGTATTTTTATATAAATCATCATCGAAGCAAATGTGCTTCGCTTTGTTTCACTTTTATTCGTATTTACTTATTTTCATATATCGCTTGTCGTGCTGTTCGTGTGTAAATATTTGAAAGCATACTACTTTTAATTATTAATAATCAAAATCAGCGAACAATGTTCGTGCACTTCATTTCATTTTGTGTGTGAAATATTTTTAAAAGTAAACATTATTGCGAGAAGCCAGCAAACTTTTTGTGGTTTGTACTTTTGTTTGTGTTCAGTGAAACATTTTTCGTCTGGGAAAACATAGTGAACAATAAGAATAAGAAAACTTGAGTATACTGAAACTGAATAAGACTGTGTTCTCCGGATTTAAGGTGCACCTTTTGAATTTTGCACCGGAAACTTGAAACTTACGGCGAACAGGTGACTAAGAAATAATATGGCGTTAACGTGTCGGGTTCAGTATTTGAACGACATCGATCCGTTCGCGGCGACCACAAATTTTCCCGAACCTCCGCGTCCGCCGACGTACACATTCAACGTGAATATTCCGCTGATTAATCAAATAACCGGCGTTCATCGGATATTAAAAGCGCCGCACAGAGTGAGTTGTTATAAATATGAAAATATTAATATAATATTATTTTGAAATGGATACGCTGAAGACTTATTGTAATCTCTTTTTTTGTTGTTGTTATTGAATAATATGAAAAGGCTGAGATTTTTGAGTTTTTAATTCTCTTCTTCATCATCATTTTCTTATATTATTTTCTTCTTCTTTTCTTGCTTCCCTTGCATTCTTTGTTGGCTGTGAGAAACGAACTTTTTTTGTTAAAAAAATTTTTGAATTTCCAATCTTTGCCCGAATAATATTACCTATTATTATTATATAAGCGAATATGTTATTATACATTCTTATTATGATAGTTTGCCTGTTCGCTGTATTCCCGCATTCAACGACTTTTTATGTGTGTTAAAAGACACGCATCAATAATATAAATAATGAATCACCTTTTCAGGTGGAAACGTGTTTTAATAATACAATGCTACATGCGAATGTAAACTTGGCAATTCCCATGTCTAGTATGTTAAAAAATTGTTCGCCAAAATTGTTACTCATACATATGTACACACAACACACACACACATACACACACACTTGAGACGTAATTCAGTGAATTCAATGTACTTATCTAAAGCGAAAATATTTTATGATTTTCAAGTACTTTTTTCGGAGATAAAGTTTCTCCCTAAACTGTAATTGTGAAATACGAAATACGAAATTCGAAGTTTGTTGAATTCGTCATTTTTTCTTATCATTTCATTTCG
>NCKV01000104.1:11821-27465 GCA_003675905.2 Leptotrombidium deliense
AGTTTGTTGAATTCGTCATTTTTTCTTATCATTTCATTTCGCAGAAATTTAAGAATGCATTCGGATGTATGTATGTGTGTATGTATGTGTATGTGTGTGTGGGGATATTTGAGAGCAACATGAAACCGAATGCATTGGTGTTCGAAATGTGCCATTATTCACGCGTATTACTTATAATTAACGTAATAAGTGACACATTAATTATTTCTCTCTTTTCAAGAACTGTAATCGCTGAGAAATGCGGATTAGAAAAGTGAGAGAAGGAGAAGGCAGAGCAGCATTGCGCAATTGGGCAATAAAAATGATTTCTCTAAAACTTACTGATATTACATTTTGTGAACTGAACATTTTTAAGCGATTAACAGTGCAGTCAAGTCGCTCAATTTTCGCTTTCATTATTACGATTATTGCGTTTTTGAATCTTTCGCATCACGATGGCAACCCGAGAGCAGTCATCATTGTTACATAAGTTCGACGATTAATATTTTATATGCGAAATGCTGATAACGAATAATGTGAACTGTTAACGTCATGTCAATGTTCGGTGATGCTCGCTTGTAATGTAAATGCTGTTTCAAGAAAATTCACACTCAATTATATTTGATACACTTTTACATTGCCCAAATTGTAGCCTTTAAATTTTTCATTCATCATACACGGCTGCTTCGCTGAACGCAGAAATTTATTTTGCATAAAACGTGAAACGTTAATTTACCTTAAAATTCATAAATTTAAATATAAAACAAGCGAAACACATAAGTAAACGAACACAATGCGCCATTAAAAAGAAGCATCATCGTCTCTAGCTAGTCTCACGAATATTTGCATGTAATGCAATCATATTTAATATAAAATTCACAATTTACAATTCACGTCCGAACAGATTGTAAGCTTCGATATGCAAGCTACTTCCTTCGCCAAAGGCGATTATAAAAGTCTCTCTCTGTCTGTCTCGTCTCATTCATTCTGCCATCGAGAGAATAATGTGCATTGTGGTCATCGATGCGTAGGACACATCATTTCATTTCACCGCTTTTTGTGTCCCGTCCTGTGCTGATTACTCACACAATGCAAATAAGTGTCCCTAATTCCCGAATCTCGAATCTATTCAATAGCACGTATCGATTGATTCATTCATTTACGACATTTTACGGATTCATTTTTCAGCATGATTCAGTTTCCTGTCAAAATTGCGTGACGTGTAAACATTTCAATAACAATAAATCGGTGCCGATAACAATGGCAACATGATTTCATTTAAAGCCCGAATTTACGATTGTGTTCAAGTGAAATTTTGCGCAACTAAAATTCGCTGTTTAGATATAATTTTATTTCGAAAAGCGTTGAACATGTTCAGTAAAAAAAGTTTTTGCAAAATTTTTTAAGCTTTTTTAGCTAAAACGTTTCGCTTTTCATTTCGCTTTTCGTTTCGTTTCTGTTTCGGTTTCTGCCCTTTGCTGCACAAATGTGCGATAAAAAGCTTGAAAAACGCATTTTAAGTTCACCAGCAGCAAGTTCGCCTTTTTTTATCATGTATAATTTCGCCGATTTTCAGACGACACATCGTGCAATGTCAAAAGTCTCTTTCTCGCTGCTTAAATCTTGCCATTTGCTCAAATCGCGAAAAGCGAATTATTATTAAAGCGAAATGGTATTAAATGCGAAGCAAGCGAATGAATGGATGAATGAATGAGGGAGAAACACTTTGATCATTATTCGATGGTGAATGACGACGATTTTTCTCCTGCGCTCAATGTTGGGTGGGCTGCTTGTTTCACGGCTGTCAAATGTCTGCCATTGCCGTTTGTTTACATTGCATTGTCTCTGTTACAAAAGCTGTGAACAATTTACAGCGAAATGAGAAACATTTCGTTGGTTGTGAGTCAAACTTTTTGCAGTATAATTAATTTGCTATTTATGGTAAATATGGAGCAATAAAATTTTTAATTTAATATTTCACATTTGATACGAATTTCACTTTTAATGCGATTAATCTGTTAATTGGGTTTCGCACACTTTTCATTTTAAAAACATTTCTTTTTTTGAAGTGTGATTTTCTTTTTCTTTTCGCTAGTGAAATGCGAGTATTCCTCCAGTATGTATTTACTGTGAAATTTAGTTTAAGGTTACACAAACGCTGTTTTTTTGCATTCAACAGCGAAATTCGATTATTGAGTAGAAATGAGAATTTATTGCTGAACTCGAATCGCAATTCAGTGAGACTTTTTCTGTGAGATTTTCTTTGACGTTTTTTCTGTTGTACACATATTTCTTATTTCTTTAACTTTGCCTTTTCTTTAAGTAAAATACTTGAAATTCCATTTCAAGTAATTTTGCTGAATTTATAATTAATCTCGCAAAAGCGCAGCAATGTGACAAAAGGTGAATTACCAAGTTTGCATTAGGAGCAAAAATGATGCAAAGCGAAATGAAACATTCTCAACAATTCAACAACGTTTACTCCTGCATTGTCAACGACCGCGAAAATATTTCACTTAACAATTGTGTTCGATGTTTGACAGACACTGGCAACCCTTTTCCAACCCTTTGTATCCTGAAATGAATAAAATTCTACGAAAAAGCGGCGAAATTTGCAATTTTCGCATTCAAAATATCTGATCGTTTATCTTAACGACTTTTATGTCGATATACAATTTTGCGGCAAATTGAATTGAATTCAATTTTTACTGTTTTTAATTAAATTGCATAAACATATATAATTACGCTTTTAAACGAAGACGATTAACATTCGAGTTTTTGAACGCATTTTGGATCGTAATAAAAGTGAAAACGAAAAGTGAATAATAAAAAATTGCATGTTTAGAGTTTTTACACTCAACTTGGTTATAAATATGAATAAAAAGTAAAAATAATAAATAATAATTTATAAAACGGCTGTAGTGGCGAACTTGCATCGTTGAAGAGTGCGTTAATCCCTTGCGCTAAAAAATGATGTGCGATTTTCAACGTTACTTTAATGGAGACGGCGGCGGCGGCACAAGAAGCAGCAACAAACCGATAATAAATATAATGGTAATAACGTCGGTAAAGTTCGGTCTCGGTTAACCGACGCCTTAAGCGCAATTTCACTTCTTCACCAATTGCAATTTCTGTTGTTGTTTGTTGTGTTGTATGTTTTTTTCATCGCTTTATGAAAAGTGATGCGATTTTTGAACGAAAAGTAAGGCTGTAAAAATATTTCACTTCTCATTTCGCTTTTAAAATGAGACGAAAAAAATTTTTGTTATAAAAACGAATCAATGCTGTTTCTTCTTCTTCTTCTTCGTCTTCTTTTAACTTTTTTCATTCGCTTTGAATTCTTTTCACTTTTCTTCGCAAAGCGAGAAAAAAAGTTTGTCGACTTTTTTATTATAAATGAATCTCTCATAAAGAACAACCTTTTGCTTTTAAAGAGAATAAATTGTTTTTATAATAATTCAAATTTGAAATCTTTTTTTCTAAAAGAAAAGTTTTCACTTGCAACACATTAATACTTTAAGACGTATATTAAAATACTTTTGCCTGTTTAATGATTAAGCTGAAATACAATTTTTAATACGCTACTTAATATTTAAGAAAAAGTGTATTTACGAGTTTTGAATATGAATTATGGTTAATTTGAATACAATTTGTGTCTTAAGAAGTAGGAAGTCACAATTGTTGTTTAATTGCGCACCTGTCTACTTGTACTTGGACAAGTGATCGAATATGTCTAAAGTTAACAAGTATCAAACAATATTACAGTGCATCAGCCAGGCAACAATAACAACAGTCAATTATGATTATTATTACAATTTTGTGGCTGCTGCTGTTGCTGCCGTGAAGCACATACAAATACGCATACGAACCAACATCACAAGTGTGTAGTTACGCGAAAAGTACGAATACAGTTTGAGCAGCAGCGTTGTGGTCGCTCGCTTCACTGTGGGCATTGACTGAAGATGCATTCACCAGACGCCCTATGCCTGCGGGCGAGCCTTACGCGATTCGCAGCGCGTTCGGATTCAACTGAAAATCCGCTCTTCGCTCGCATCTGAAACTTTTTTTCTTCATTGCTTCTTCTATTTTCGTTGTGCTTAAAATGAAACCATTTTTTTCATTGCCTCTTCTTGTTGTTTGAATAAATTTTGTGCTGCCTTACAAAAGCGATGAATATATGAGAAGAAGAAGAAGTTTACAGGCATAAGCAGATTGTTCAACTTTTTTGCAATACGCTTTCTTTGAGAAAAAAGTTTTCAAAAAAAGATAACCTTTTAGCGATTCCGTAAATGCATTGCAAACAAAAATTTTGTTCGCTTAATTCGCGTTTTGTGTGTATGTTGTTATGTGACCTCTAAAATGACCAAATAACAAACAAACAAACAAACAGTCCGAGAAATACATAAATTTATCCTTGGAACAAATTTTGCTCTCTTCTCTTTTTCTTTCTCATTCTGTGTTAAGTGTTATTAGTCTATGTACACAAATGTTAAGGCGGTCAACATTTCGCCGTCCGTTCATTGTCTACAATTCGCGTCGCTGTGTGAGTCCATGAGAAGAATTTAGCACTCTCTCTGTTATGTCCAGCATGTACAATGGATAGCAGTCAGTGTTTTGTTTGCTTCTTTAATAACAGCGCAACAAGTCTTGACAAAACGTTTTACTTTTTCGAAAAATTTTAATTACATTTCGTTTCAAGGAATTTCTTCGCACAAATTTTTGCTTCCAAAAAACATTCGACTTTCGTTTTTGTTGTTTTATTTACGATTTTCAAGTAAATACATTTATTGACATTGAAAAATTTTTGCTTACTTTTACTGCTTTTACTTCGCTTTCAAAATTAAAAAAAACACACACACACATGTACACATAAAACATAGTGTTGCTGGCTACATTTGTGTCTACCTACAGCGAATTTTATTTCACTTTTTACAACTTTTGCCTCTTAGAACAACGCTAAAACATGTCACATTCTTTAGCATCAATGTAATTTGTGCGATTTCATGGAAATTTTGTAAAATCGCGTTAAATTTTCGCTTAAAAGAGCGTTTTTATTATATTTTGCTAAATTCGTTGATGCCGTGTAAAATAAATGTTACGTAAATTGAAAAATTTTTGCGTTTAACGGTGTCTGGTAGACGCCCTGCTGCCAATACAAAAAGGCATTTACCGACACTTGATTCAAATTCAGCAAACATTTACATTCAATGTCATTGAAAGTACGTTGCACACATTTCAATGTATTTTGAGTAATGCCCATTATAGCGTTTAATTTAAATATTGCTTAAGTTTGTTAAAAAAGTTTTGCTTCGTTTTTTGAATTTTGAAATTTGCTCTTTTTTGCGCTATCGGATTAAGGGTGAGGTGACTTGTAAACGATTTAACGCGTATTTTTAATTCCTCCCCATTTTGTTCTCTTTTCTTTATTAAGCAATTTGTTGCCTGCTTACTTTTGTCGGATGCATAATTACCAGCAATAACAATTAAACGAGGCTACATTACGTACAATATCTACATACATACACATTCGTATCCACCGTTGCTGTTATTGTTGTTTACCGTGTACATACTATGTGGGTACATAAATGTCACATAAAAAATTGTTCAGTTTCTTTTCTCATGCTCTCTTCTTTTGAAAATAAATATTCGCTAAAAGTGCATTCGTACACTCGATAATTTCAAAATTTAAATAATTGTTATGTAATGCAGGCTGCTGCTGACTGACTGACTGGCTGGCTACGCGCGTCTATTCGTTTCCGTGAATGATTCTAGTAATTATAGCGCAGTTCGCAGAATTTGCCCGGGCGACGGTCGCATAGCGCAATCGGTTATTAGACAAATGGCTTCATTGAAAAAAACGACTGTTATCGAAATGATCGTGTTTTTTAAATATTAAAGATTTTGCTTGAAGATTGTTTACCGAGAATTTTATTTACTTACATTCAAAATGTTTACACACAACTTGATTTATATTCGGCTATAATGTGTTTTTTTTTCATTCCATATTATTTTGTAACATTTATTAACCCTTTTTGCTTTATTTTCGCAACAAGCGAGCTATCATGATGATGATGATGATGCACTAATTCAGTGAACTCGTCTATTTCATTAATTCACAAACGTCTATACTATAATTCATGGTTATTATTTAATATATTGCGTCTAATTTAATGTATTTAATATTTAATAACAATAATTTTTTTGCTCCCTTTAATAGCTCGACGACTGCACACTTCAATTATATAAATACCAGGGCGGAGAGAATGCTGTGGAATCTGACTGCTACGGCGCTTACTTGGATCTCGAGTCAACGATTGACGAGCAAGCCGAAGATTTCGATGGATTCAATGACCAGTAAGTTGAATAGCCAAAATAAGCGAATCGAAATGTAATGAAAAAAAAACAGCGAAACACACATAACATATCTTCGCATATAAGTCATAAGCGATGCTTATCACTGAAAATATTATATTTTAACCAAGGCTGTACAGCACGCTATAGTCTCATTGCGTCTCGTTTTCTTAATCGTGTGCTAATCGATATTCAAAAGTAAAATTCTTAAAGCTAAAAAATGCAGCATTGCTGTTGAAATTATATTTTAAACATGTCAATGACGCGATAATCATTGAAAGTTGTTCACAGCTGTTTTTGTTTAGCTTGTACAAAATAATAATAATAATATTATTATTATTCGCCATTTCGCTTGTTCTCGCTAATTAAATGCATGAAATGAATAATAAATATACGCTTTTTTATCATTTTCGAGTAAATACTAATTTAAAGGAAGCATTGTTTAGACGAATTGCGAACATTTCGAGAATAAAAACTTTTTCTCAAAATTCAAAATGATTGCAAATTTTGTTGCTTCGCGTGAATCGTGGTTAACAACGATTTATTAGCGAATCACGCGTTTTAAACAAATCTTTCATACATTTTTATTATGATGATAATTTCTCATTACTTAATAATAATTTGCATAATTTGAATGTCGAATATTAATACACACACAACGGCAGCAGCAGCAGCAACATGATGTCCAAATGCGGCGAACAATTGATCACATTCATCATACTGGTCAATAAGAAGGTTGAATGTTGAATGTTGAATATTGGTGTTAAAAAGTGATTCGAAGGTTTCAATCATTGTATTTACAATTAATTGACCCTTAATTAGGAAATAGATTGAACTAATGAAAGTTGCGAATTGTTAGTTGAATGAAAAAAGTGCGTTCTTTCTCTTTTCGCTCGAATTGTTTAGGAACAATTAGAATTGGGGAGAACAATGAGGACAAGAGTGTTTAGTGTTGATGTCAAATATTTTAATGGTTCACGTTTGCATTTGAATGCCGCAAAAAAGGCAAAGGAGCAGTGAATTGAATGGAATGCATTCAAGTGATGCGTTTCTGATTTTGAAAGCGAAACACAACAATTCGAATATCTCGATTCAGTTTCACTTGGTGAACCCATTGAAAATGGGTTGAATTCTTTTTCGCTTCTCTAAACTGATCGCTTGAATGCGATCGAAGCACGATTCCAACTACAACAACAACAGGCAACACAATAACAATGATCATTCTTTTCGAATCCATGTAAATAACAATCATTTGAATGTCAATGTCTTCGGTTGATGATCAGTCGCATCGAAACACTCTCTTCGATCGAATGAAAGCAATACCCAAAACGGCGTCGAGACCTTTTTATTAGCGACGCATTTGTGACACCGAAATCTGCTCTCTCACTTGTCAGTAATCACATTCTCGCAGTGATCGTCGATGTGAATACACTTTTAAATTACATTTTGATTACAGCCGCAATTCACAGAGAAAGGAAAACATCATCGAAAATAGTGCAAATGTTGTTGTTGTTGAGTAACAAAGTAAATATTTGTTTGTTACGCTTTCAATTGCATCCTTTTGTATCATTCGTAAATGTTTGTGTGTTTGTGTTTGTATTTACATCCGCATCGTTGACCAGGTTGAAGTTCAACATAACAACATCAGTGTGCAACAATTGGAGATCAGTTTCTTAGAATGCTTTTATTTAACAAATACTAATAATTATATAAATAATTCGGCCATCTTCTTCTTCTTATTTTGCTTCTTTTTCATTCATTCAAGCATCGAAACGGATGCGAAGCAATAAAAAAAGTTGGACACAACATTAGCCGAGTAATAGTGGCGTACATATATACACACACATACATACACATACACATACGCACACACACACAACCACATATCATCTTTTATAATAATAAGTTTGCAGTGCTTTTCGAATCAAGTTGCAAATTAAATTATTCAAGTTTTTAGACACACTGCGTTGTGATTGCGAATAAGCGATTTAAAGCGTAGAATGTTCATGTACATATACGTAATGTAATGTTTGTGTACATTTTGCACACGAAAGCAAGTTGACTGCGAGAGAATCGTTTATTCGGTCCCAGGGCACAAGGCTTTCGGGTGATTCGGTTTACGGGCAAATGTTACACATTTAAAAAATTGTTGTACCACTACACAAACACTTCGCTGTTCATTATCTCGAACGTTGTGTTCGTTGTGTTGTTGCTGTTGTTGTTTTTTGTTTTTTAGCGAATTATTTATTTTGGGTGTAAATACATTTAATAGTTGTTCGCAAAAATGTTTCGGTTAAAATTTATAATCGCATTATTATTATAATGGACTTTTATTTCCATAATTGTACTCGAGATTGATACAAAGTGATCGCCGAATAATCGCAGTACGCTTTGTTGTACACTTTCGATTTTGATATAATCGCCTTCATCATCATCATCTTACTGACATGTTTATTTTGAGACACAAACTGCAAAGTGCATTATTAAAGGCTTTATTATTTATGAATTATTATAATTTGCGCGAATATTTATTTATACACACATTGATAATAACATTTGTTGTTGATTTTAACATTTCGTTCTCCCTTTTCTCCCTAGTCGCAAGAATGCGATCGTTTTACGCACTCAACTCTCGGTTCGGGTTCACGCAATTATTGGTAAGTACATAAATTTATACACTTGTGTACATACGTTTGCTTGTTATATTTATATTTCTTATTTTTGTCGTTTCGCATTTTTATTATTATTAATTGTGTTTCGTTAAATTTTTATCTATTTTTACGCTTTACAAGTGATTTATTTACACTTTACCGATGAACAATTTATAAGCACAAGATACATTTAAATGGGCGAATTAAAATACACTGTGTTGCTCGTTACTTTGCTTACTACCAACAAAATCAAACGTTTTGATCTGTGTTCACGCTGAACACGAAATGAGTTTATATGCTAAAGCGAAACAACTCTGCTAAGCGCATTGTTATTGTTCGTTACTAGCTTGAATATATCTGATTATAAACTAGCAGGTTGTTAACGGTTTTTGCGCGGCGCTTACTTAAAATTGCTCTCTTCCGGGTCTTTAAAAACGAAATCTTTTTGCTTGCCTCGTTCTTATAATAAAGGTTTAGAGCAGCATCATCTCCACAATCGATGCATTAATAAGCTGAACGCGCAACGTTCTTAATTATATTCGGCACAGTAAAGTAATGACTAATTTCGCTGTTACATCACGAAACAATTTGAACAGTGAAATGAAGCAAGTGAAATAATGTATATTTTGGGTCTGAAAATAAACGCAATTCAAGCATCTTTCATTTACACTACATTTTAAAATCGTATTTTTATTCACACACAAGTACATTAGGACAAATTTATTCTCTTGCTGCTCTCTTCTTCGTTATGATTATATATAGTGACCTGTAAAAAGTGGCGATCGTTTCCATTGTCAGGTCGAGGTCACTTGCAGCGTTTTTATTTCTTGAGAAGAAAATATTTTTATTTCTCCACTATTTTTCTCATCGTCCACAATTCATCCGCTTTTTGAATAAATCGTTTTTTTCTAACTACACATTGTTTACCATCATCATCATTGCGCACATATAAAATTCAATTCCATTACATTTTTTGAATGAGATTTTAATAGCAAACGCGGCTTTAAATGCACGTTGCTAATAGTCGTTTAAGTAAATCCTTTCATGCTGAATAGGTATTCAAAAATGTAGTAAGAAATATACGCGATTTTGTTAAGATTGTATTTTCTGCGTATTGTTTAATCTTCTTTTATCTTTACGTTTGAAATTTATTTTTCGTGACTCGAGGAGACAAAAGGAGAATATTATGAACGACAGACCAAGCCAGCTAGTTGGCCAATAATAACAATTGTAATTGCTTATATCATTGTTTGTGATGTATTCGACTTTTGCTACATTTTTCTACTTACTTCGAATGTAAGGCATTCGAAAAAATCATTTTGCATCTCCAGACGCGGAACAAGAAGAAAAAATTCATTTTTTTAATATATCTATCAGTCAGCATTTCCTTTTTTTGGCAATGTTTATCTTCTTCGTTCACGTCAAATACATTGCTGTTTGAAATGTGTGACAGCCGAAATTGGGTTCCATTTTGCTTATTTACTTGAACAACAAAAATTTTTCGGTTACATTAATATTAATGACGATGATCAGTGGAAGCATGAAACTCAATCTTCGCTTTGCTTACGAAATAATTCAAAAAAATAAATATATCGAACATAGCTAACTTATTTGCTCGCTTAGCTCATTTTTTACTATGCTAAGTAGCCGAGATTGACACTTGTCAAATTTTCTCGAATAACAAACTCTAGTAACACACTGCGATCGAGTATACATTATAAATTATAATTCATTATTGCTACATGAAATTAAAAATGCGAACCTTTATTGGATAAATTTTCAACAATCGTTCGTTGTATCGTAATAATAAATTGTTCATCATCGCAGACATACACACACACAAAATCCTATGTGTGTTCATCACGACGTGTTTTATTATTCATTGAATTTTTTTGTGTACGTTCATGAATTTAACAAATTTTCGCTAATATTTCATTCTCTGTTTCCCCAATAGAAAAACTTCTCAATTCGACTGGGCGTGAATTGCGACGTTCCTTATTCTCATTGAAACAAATATTTCAGGTAACTAGAAATAATGAAAAGAAATGAAAATGCATATAACTATGCTTCGTAACTTTAATGAGAACAATTATTTTACCGTTAAAAGAAGAAAGTGAAAAATAATAATTACAATAATACTAGCATGTTGAGCGAACGTTTTTACTTATATGCATGTACATACTGCATTCTATTGAAGTGGTAAACAATAATTTCGATAATAAAAGTGAAGCTTTGCGATTGATGCAAAATGCACACATTGAATGGCGAATACAAAGCGATTCGTTTATTTCGTTGCTAACAATAAAGCAGCCAAAAAATTGTAATTTAATTCTCAATGCATTGGGCGCCATGCATCGCTCTTTATATTATTTTTTCATTTCACTTCTTCTCGGTTCACTAAACTTTGCACATTCTCCTAATAGTAGTTAGAAAGGTAACAAGCTGCTAACATTGGCTCATGTGTTGTTCGTTGTTTGATTTGCAGGACGACAAAGATTTGGTTCACGAATTCGTACAAAACGATGGATTGGCCTGTCTTATCAAAGTTGGCTCCGAAGCGGACCAAAATTATCAAAATTACATATTACGAGGTTAGCATTTGGTTAACGCACAATGGTCGTTGCTAGAGAATATTATCGAATGCACACTTGTTACGATTGTGTTTTTGTTAAACTGAACGCCGAAAGCGAAATTCGCATTTCAAGCAAAATTCATTTTTACCTTTAATCTCATTTCGATTGAGGCCTGAAAATAATATTTTTGTTAAAACCTTTTTTTAAAAACGCATTTTCGGTTATGAAAAGAAAAGCGATCAACAATACAGTGATTGACTTTCACGTATTGCATGCATGCGATGAAAAAATTGATGCCTTAAGACGTTTGTTGTTGTTGTTGTTCGCTTGCATTCAAAAACTTTCTCCTTTCTTTGGCAAAGCGAAAAGATTGAAAAATATTCAGACTACAATTGATATTCGATAAGCTGTAATTACCATACTTTCAGTGCCTTGTCAGTCACTGGCGAACCG
Source organism: Leptotrombidium deliense (assembly GCA_003675905.2). Classification (NCBI taxonomy): domain Eukaryota; kingdom Metazoa; phylum Arthropoda; class Arachnida; order Trombidiformes; family Trombiculidae; genus Leptotrombidium; species Leptotrombidium deliense. The sequence continues at coordinate 23,829 of NCKV01000104.1, forward strand.
AAAATTGAGAATTATATAATCGCTTCGTTTTATTTAAAAGCAAAACTTATATATTTTTTTTCCAACGCAAACTTTGAACGAACGAATGAACGTTTTTCATTTAGAATAACAGATTAGAATAGCAGCTACATAATAATTTATATACTTATTCGCCCAAAAAAAGTCGATCGTAAAAATCGATGCAAAAACGTGTAATTGCCTAATTTCAATATGCATACATATATATAAGGGTTTATATATAATTTTCAATGCGAATTACATTTATTAATCAGAATTATAATACTAAAATTGAATTTGTGCACTGTTTACCTTGACGCAGCACTCGGACAAGTGATGCTTTACGTGGACGGCATGAATGGTGTCATTGTACACAACGAAACTATTCAATGGCTTTATTCGTTAATCTCATCCAAGGTAAGCGACATTAGTGACAATTTTATCGCACAGTAATCGTTTGTCATTTATCATGTAATTGCTTTTCTGATATTAATATCACTAAAAATGACAATTTTCTCAATTATAATTACGTTGATTAATAGCGACGAAACGTAAACACAAAATTTATGTAATAATTCGAAAAAAATTGAATTGAAAACCACAAAACGATTGTTTTCGCGAATCACATCACTGATCAAACGTAAACACAACACAAACACAGTAGTAATGAATTATTTACGTCAATAAACATAATAATGATTGTAATTTACGATTACATAACAAACAATAATAATATTCATTTCTTGCAATTAGTTTCGTTTGGTTGTGAAAACAGCTTTAAAATTACTTCTTGTATTCGTCGAATACAAAGACAGTAATTGTCGTCTTCTCGTCGACGCTGTCGATGTGGTCGACAACGAAAGAGGTAATCAATCAAATTACACATCAATGAAACACAAGTTTATTTAATTAATATTAATTTTCAGGAGTAAAAACTTGGTTTAATATAATTAATTTGCTCAACGATAAGGATTGCGCAGACATGGAATTGTTAATTTTCGCGATGACTTTAATTAACAAAACATTGAATGGAATCAACGATCAGGATACTTATTACGACATCGTTGATTCGTTGGAAGAGCAAGGAATGGAAAAAACGATTCAGTATTATTTGTCGAAACAAGGAGTCGAATCTGATCTTTTAAAACAGTTTCAAATATATGAAACTACTTTAAGACAAGAAGATGGAGACGAATGTTTCGACACGATCGCAATGGATGGACAGCGGTCAGCGCCTCGAAAGCTAAAGTCTTCGATTACCAACAATAACACAGAGCGGCGAAAAAGTCGTCGACATTCGTTGGAAACTTTTTCAACGCCAAAAACGGTGATGAAGAAGCACGTATCAACCGATTCATTGCCATCGTGGCAACGAAAAGTTTTAGAGACAACTGAACAATTTAATAAGCGAAATACGCAATTAAGTCAAATGAATGGGAATGCATCGCACAAAACGGCGACAACTACGGTCACAAAAGCGTCAAATGGTTCGTTGATCACACAAACGTCCGGTTTACATGTCGACGATATCACTCCTGGTTTAAGGAGAAGACGTGAAAGAGATGCGCGACAAAGATCGTTAATCAAAGAACAGTGTGATTATAACCTCAAAGGTCAAAGAGCTTCAATCTCGTCGTGTTCGTCGGCTGATTCGTACGGCAGCACTTCATCCGGTGCTTCTTCAGCATATTCATTGAATAGCAATGAAGAAAAAGCACCATTAATAGAGACAATTAATTTAGTTCCTTCTGTCGACGAAATAAACAACAATAACAACAATCGCAATCAAATACGACCAAATACACTGCAAACGACAACAAATGGATCCGTGAGCATCGCCGAAAAGAAGTCTTGGATGTTGTCAATGATGTACGGAAAGCCGCAAGAAACGGAACAAAATAACAATCATTTACATCAGACTATTGATGCAATTAAATCGCCGACATCGCCTAAAAACTGGACTCCGATTTCAAATGCGACATCAAACGTGTCGCCAGAACAAATTAGTGGCTCGTCAATTGGAGTGAAGAATATTCAAGAAAGAATAATGAAGTCGCCTCAGCGAGACTTGAAACCACAGACGGCGATTGTGAAATCAAGTTCCGGCAAGGATCTTAAAAGTCCTCAGGATTACTTACAGTGGGAGCACTTAATGAATACACTTAACAGGCCGCTTTTAATTAACGACTTAGATTTCACTGACTTGAAAGCGGACGACGACAACGATATTTTTCAAGTCTCATTCGAGGTCAGGGATGGCGGTGGCTCACCTTTGCCGCCTCCGCCACCTCCGCCAGGTTTACTAGGATCCGCACCTCCACCGCCACCGCCTCCGGTGGTCGTCGACTCTCCCCCACCACCACCGATGTTCTTTCGCTCACCGATCGGCTACAATGCACGCAATGAAAACACACCGTCGCCGACGCCTTCTTACAAGAGTAAAAAGACTGTGAAATTGTTCTGGAAAGAAGTTAAGGAAGAGAAGTCGCTTTTAAGTCGCCTTAAGAAGAAGAAAACAATTTGGGATGAAATTAAACCAGTTTCAGTGGACACTGAGAAATTAGAACATCTGTTTGAAAATAGATCAAAGGAGTTATCAAATAAGGTAATTACATAGTAACGTCTATTGAGTGATTACTAAACTATTTTTTTCATCTTATTCCTATTCATTTACTTACTATTTTTGGTGACGGATATATCTTCATCACTACTTTAGGAGGTATAAAAAAGAGTTATCTCACACTTCAGTTTCTTAATCACTTTTAAATTACAGAAAACTCAAGATGGAAAGAAAAGTGAAATCGTTGTTTTGGACGCAAAACGATCGAATGCGATTAACATTGGAATGACCAAACTTCCGCCTCCGCGAACCATAAAGACAGCAATTTTGAAGATGAATTCTTCGATAATTGGCAGAGAAGGAATCGAGAAAATTTTAACTCAAATGATGCCAACTGAGGAAGAGAAAACAAAGATCACTGAGGCGCAAATGGCGAATCCGGACATACCTTTGGGCAGTGCCGAGAATTTCTTATTAACGCTCGCATCAATAACAGCACTCGAGGCTAGACTTAAACTGTGGGCATTTCGTCTGGATTACGATTTAATGGAAAAAGAAATCGGAGAACAGTTAATGGACTTGAAACAGTCAATTAACGAAATTGAATCCAGTGACACATTTAAATTAATTCTCGCCACTCTTCTGTCCGTCGGCAATTTTCTAAACGGAGTTCACTCGAAAGGGTTTCACATCGAATACCTGTCAAAAGTTCCTGAAGTCAAAGACACTGTACATAAGCACTCACTTCTTCATCATTTGTGTCACATGGTTATCGAGAAGTATCCAAATTCGGGCGATCTTTACTCCGAATTCGGATCAGTTACACGAGCGTCTCGCGTTGATTTCGAAGAAGTTGCGAAAAATATTGCGAAACTCGAGAGCGACTGCAAAGCTTCGTGGGATTATTTGAAAGTGATCGCTAAACATGATGGATCGACTCAAATGAAACAAAAGATGTCCGAGTTTCTCGCCGACTGCGCTGAACGAATAATCGTTTTGGGTATCATTCAGCGAAGAGTTTTGAATAGATTCAAAAAATTGCTCATTTATCTCGGATTCTCGAGTTCTTCGGCCAAAGAA
>NCKV01000105.1:0-27480 GCA_003675905.2 Leptotrombidium deliense
TGGACACTTGTGAACTGATCTAATTTATTTTACGCAGCTATGCTTTAATGATTGCAACTTTTTTCTTCTGTCAACCAAAATAGACAATCCACTCACTCTTATTTTTCGATTTCATTCTCATTAAATTCATTGCATTCGTGGTCTGCAAATTTCAAATATTTTAGAAACAACAAAAAGTTGTAACGTTTAATGCATTATAATATTCTTTAACCTACTTTGGTGTTCACTCCATTTTTGAGTACATTTCGCAATCATAGGTTTATTCGAGATCAAATTTTTCTTAGCTTCCCACTTCAACTCAACATTTATTTGGTCTCAATAATTCCATTCACCTCAATTTGCAAGTCGTTAACATTATGTAACGGGTTAATAAAATGCGCAAAAATATTATTCAGAGTAATCTTTAGCCAAATTACATATAATGAAACTAGATTGTAACAATTTTTATCGTCGTTGCTAATGTTGTCCATTGTTGACAACTCCAACATTTAATTAAAAAATTCAAAAGTTGAAACGAGTGATGAAATTCAAACTATTTTATGAACCTATGATACACTGATCGATGACACAATTTTAAGATATTTTTCATAGAAATAAATTATAATCCTGTATTCCAACAGACTAAAATAGGATTCAAATCATTTAACACTAAAATAATGTGGTTACGTGTGAAAGATGTTTTTTACGTTCGATACCACCTATTCTTGGTATACTGTCATTTTATTGCTGCTAATTTACAAGTATCTGCATTGAGATAAAACACGAAATAGTTTGTAAAAATCATTGATCGACCACGCTGTTCAATACAAGATTGATTGTTTATTCTGAAATTTGAAACACTAATCTTGATGGTGATTTAAGTAGTTTGCAAATAAAGTATTCGGATTACATGTATTACGTATGCAATACTCATGTGTCCTAAAATTCTGGTCTTTAGTAATTAAGTTTATTTAGTTCGTTGCTTTGATTTTCTCAGCGATCATTTTCGATCATTAAACGAAAACGCATCATTCGACACTTATTTATGGGATATAAATGAAACTGTGAAGTTTACTGTGAGAACGAATCACTTACGAATTTAAAACGAGCAAATGGCTGAAAGCTTATCTTCTAAATTGCTTCCACGTTGTACACGAAATTATTTCAAAAATCACTCACAAGCTTTCCTTGAGATTTGTCGGTGATCGTTCTGATTCGATATTTCGTTTCATATTGTCGCAAACCGAAATGGTCAATGACAGCAGCGGCAATTCATATCGAATTCACTATTCACTTTTTTCGGACTGGTTCTCACCAATTTAATTTCAATTTGCTTACAAAAAATATCTCAACTGTTTGTTCATTTCGTAATAATTCTTAAAAGATGCATAATACAATGTTTCACTCGGTAATCCTTATTTATGATAAATTAAAAAGCGTTCTAGTCTATCATTAAAGTCGGTACAAATGAAAGAATAAGCGTGGATGAAAAACTAGCATTTCAATTCAAAAATTTAAATTCACATAATCCCAAACACATCGAGATATTCATTATTGCACAATTCACCATTATTAGCCACACACAAACTTTTGTGTAGTTATGTTATTTGGCAGATAAAAAATCATCTGAATTTTGAAGTTGAACAAAACAAAAATATCGATTTTATGTTTTCACTGTTTTTAAAAAATTGTGTTCATGTCACACGAGTAATGGTTTTCGAAAATATTTGAATAAAGATGTTTGAGAAGCAGAAAAAGATATTACGTTAAAGTTCACATTTACATACATCGGACAGTGAAACAATAGGAATTGTCATTTATTTACTTGTGCGATGCAAATGAGTTTACAAGAAGTGGTGTTTTTGTGGCCGAAACAGTGGCACATCGACTGTGAAAGTGTGCCGTTGATGCCATTACAAGTAAATAATCATCGATCAAACATAAAATTGATGTGACTCCACAAAATGCAGTGCTTTCGCTTTTTCACTTTTGTTCGTTCTCTGCGTTCTGAACACAAAACACATTTTTACACATTATTCAAGCAGAGAAACAAATAAATATAACTTGAATACTTAATGTTAGTCGCTGCTATAGGTCTACAAGATGCGCTAATCATTGCATCGATTCTCGTAGTCATTAAGTCAATAATTCACACTGCTATTCACTTTCATCCAATAGATGTTTTTACAAAAGTGAGGGTTTTCATGAAATTCATTGACCTCTAAACATTGAATACATACATGTGTATCGTCTCATTTGCACTGCACAAAGCAGTGATTTTTAGTACTAACCACATTGAAATTTATTAAATAACAAAACATCACAGTTGATTGAATAATTAATTAGAAGCATAATTTTAACATTCAAAAAACGTTGATTATTTTTTATTTACAAAAATTGTAGAAAATAATTCATTTTGTTGCTTGAAAAACTGGAGTGCAGAATTCAGTTTTGAAAAACGAATTTTGTTATGAGGTGAGAGCAATTGCTGCGTTGTGAACGTTGTTTTGAAAACAAGTTATAATTTCTGTAAAAAGAACTGAGAAGAAGCATGAAATGGTAGGCAAAGTTTGAAAGTGAAAAATAATGGATTTTTTTTCAATTTTAATAAAATGCGTAAAGTATAGTTTGCTGAGAGTACGATCACTGTTTTTCGCAGTGAATTTCAGTTTCAGAACAGTTGCAAAGAGGCGTTTATTGTGAGCACAAAGTCCTGAGGCGAACAGAAAACATGAGTTGCGAAGCTGTTTGAAAGCCTGGAATCGGCAATTCGTGAGAACTGTAATAGTGATGATCACGTTAATTACACGACGGTGAATATTACACGCATTGCGGTCGCTTTACTGTTGCTTCTTCGCTTCGCCGGTGAAGCACAACTGAAGAGTACTCGAACACATATTGAAAAATATGTTTAGCATAGTGCGCGAGCCGTACGTTGTGTTCACTCGTTATTTTAATTCAAAGCGAGTACAAAACATTTATTTTTAATTCTGGTCTACTTGTGATTTGATTAAAGCTTAATGTTTCATAAACACGATTCATTTCCTCTGAAAATTATTATGAGCTTTTTTGAAATATGATTGCGTAAAGTCATTATTTCATAGCCACTCGCGTAATGAACAATATTAATGCTGTTCGTTGTCACTGGTGGTGCAATTCAAATGAGTTTCACTGCTGTTTTCACTGTGCTTTTTATTGTTCACAAATAATAGTTAATATTAAATACTAAATAATTAAAGCATTCTGCCGTCGGTGTGATCTATCGTTTTACTGTTCGACCGCAACTCATTGCAAACGATTCGCGCTCTGAATCTGCGACTTCGTTATTCAACGCAAACAAATCGTGAATAAATCGCAATTTAAAACCAAACATGAAATCGTTGCCGACGTAAACGCATCAAAACGCAAAATTAGTGTTGAACTGTCGCTAAAATTATAATAGCAATGCATTCATTTATAACGCTTATAATCATCACAAATTGTTTTTCACGTTTTTCAAACCTTTTTTTGTGAACGTTGCCTTTCATTACTCTTCTCACTGTCATTCTCTGCTTTCGATAGCATACAACAACTTTTGACAACACTTCTTGCGAATCGAAGTGAATATGTTGCTTTGTTGTTCATGCACATTTCTAGTGAACTACTAAGTACATTGCCGAAAAATTTGCAGAGAAAATCAAATCTGGAGTGTAATGAAAACAAATTTAAACGTCACAAATGTAAACTTACAGTTAAAATATGTTTGACTGTGCATGTTGTTTTTAAGACTAGTGCCTTATTTTTGTTTACCAATGTCAACCTTTTGTTACAGTATATTTTTGAAGAACTGAACACTAATGTGATATTACTTTGAGACTTACGTCAAAATTCGAACATTGCTGACATTGTCATACTATACAATAACATTGTTTCACGATTTTATTATTTCAACGTTTTTTTTTTTGCTTTTCAAATTGTCAAATACTTGTTTGTTTACTAGTGAGAAATGAAAAAGAAGAAAATGAAATGTAGATTGTGTTTGTTGAATTGAGTGCGCGAAATTTATTGTCACTTTTAACTGTGAAATTAAGCATTATAAACATTGTATTCGAAGAATAATTGAGATAAGGAACAGAATTTAAATGATGAGCAGAATGTGAAAAGTGTGAAAAGATAATTCGGATGAATGAAATGAAATAGAATGAATGCGGAACGAGTCGAGATGCAGAAGAGCTTTAAATGGTTTCGAGTGAATTTAGTTTGCATTTCGGAAAAATATTGTTCAAAAGAAAAGAATTACGCGAATTTTTTCTGCTTTTTTATAATAAATGTGGTTTTTCGGTTGTGTTTGACTTGTCTCACTGTTGTCTCAAACATGAAATCATGAAAACTTTTGCATTTAAAAATGATGGTTTTTTAGTGCTGTTACACGCTTTGAATTTTTAAAATATACAATTTGAATAAATCTATAGTCATACACAAAGAAAGTTAATGGTTGTGCAAAAAAATCTATAAGAAGCATAAGCATCCATGAAATATGGTTGGTTTCCATAACTCTTCGAAATCATTGATTCATTTTAATTGTACTCAAGAAAAGCACATTTTTCATTTCTATTCTGCAGTTATTCTCTACAAAAATTTGTTCAGCGAAACATTAACTTTGAAAGCACATTAAATATTGACTTTTCTTTGCCATAGAAATCGTTTCAGTTTAAATAAATTTTAATTGTTAACTGCAATTTAATTACACAGTAATTGTTATTAATCTTGCATCAATTAATTGTTTCTGCTTCTCTCGCAAATTGCGTTTTCAAATTGTTTTCAACGGTCGACGTGCAACCATTCATTTCAATGATGGCTTCAATTCAATTTCTTAAAGCTAACGCAGAAATGAAGAAAATATATTTCGATTGCGTGTATTTATCAAAGCGACGTAATGAAATTTGTTTTCAAAAAGCAATACAGAATTGGTTAAATGTAAACTAAATAAGATGTACAACGATACCAGCATTGTGCACTTTTCGGCATTTATAGTATTGTTCGCGAGTTGCATGAGTTGCCGCGTTTAATCCAGTACTCGATTGCAAGAGATTGTCGACAGATTAGTTGTTCATTTTTGCAACCGCTGTGAAAGCAGTGAACAGTAATCCAAAAACGCGGCTCTCAGCAGTGTGTTCAATGAAGTGATTGCGGTTCACTGCAAAAAACTTGGACTCACAAACATTCCGCAAGTTTGCACCATATGGACACATCTCAAGTTCTGATTCAAATCTTGTGGAAATTGTAAAGAAGTATCACCGAAAGGCCTCTTTCTGGTTCGTATTGAATTACACAAAGAACAGTCGGGGATCCAGAGTCAATGCAGGGTCAGTTGGCGATTGCTGTCTTTGAATGCGTCTAAAAAATGTGAAAGCAAGGCGTGACTGAGGAGTGACAGGTGTTCGCGAGTCTTATTGTGCACTTATTGTCATTTTGCTGCTGAAAAGAGCAGAAAGAACGAAAAGAAAGAGCAACAGTTTACAAGTTTCCTCCTCTCTTTAATTTAAATCACAATTTCTAAATGTGCTGTTTTCACGTTTTACTCGCCCTACATTTATTGTCCATTTTCTTTTGTCGCTTTCACTGCTTTCAAAGTGTGCGACCAAACAAATAATCGCACCAGCGGCTCGCTAACAGTTGCCGTGTCGTAGCGCATCTTCAGCAGTCGTCGCTACTTGTTCCAACTTTGATCACTAACTTTGGATGTTGCTTCATTTTCATTCATGCAACTCGTTAAAAGCAACTCGTTTCACTTTCGCTTCTTAACTTTGTCGCTCTATTCGACTCTTTTTTATTCACTGTTTCATTGCGAACAAATATACTGTTATACAATTAATGTGATCGTCGTTCGAAACCGGTTTATCCCAACTGCAAATTTGTCAAAATTCACATTATTTAATAAAACTGCGTAGAATCTTGTTAATTAAGAGTAGACATTATTTTGAAGAAATGTTTTCTCGCAAGAACAATTGTGTTAAAGAATTAAATTCGCCGTAATCGAAGATACGTTGGAAAACAAACTGAAAAGTTTGTCGCAAACAGAGCGAATAATGCAATAATGGCTTCTGTGTGGCTTAAGCAAAGAATGTGAATCCATAATTAAAGTAGAGTTGGTTTGCATTTGATGCTTAATTGCAATTTAATTGTTATATGAAAACGAAAGCAAAAAACAAATTGTACTGCTCAAAGGTTTGGGCGTGGAGCGATTTGCGTTTGTTCATTGATTTCAGGACGCATTCATTGAGTTGGACCTCGGTTGCAAAACACCACTTTTATTGATACTTTGCGAAGAATAAAAAACACATTTTCTGATGAAACGTACAAAGGCTTTGTCGCAAATGGTGGTGTATTGCGATGTATAATGTAAGAGAATGTCTCTCGGGACTCGACTGGAATATGCTTCGATGATTCAATCATTATGTATGCACTAAAATAAGGATTTTGCGGTTCTTTGCCATAAATATAATTGCGGTGAAAATAATAAATGCAAAACGCTTTCGAGCAGAAAAAGATTTATGGACTGTGGTTGCGAGGCGAACGGTCAACGCTGTTAAATATGGCTAAATATCGAGTGACTTGCACAAGATGAACGGGGCCAACAGTTGCTGCGTTTCTACTTTGCACGGCTCAGTGTCCACAAGCAATTTGCACATTTTCAGTACAGCTGATCTCAGACCCCTGAGATGGTTAACACATTCGAAGAGAAAGTGTGTAATTACTAATTTATTAAGCACACACAGAGAAGATGTGCGTCAGTTGTGCAATTGAGTGCGTTTGTCGAGCGCAGAACACACACCGCATTCGGCACTCGCCATGCAAACAAATGTACATGTACATGTACTCGCTCTCTTCTCTTGCTTTGTATGCAATGAAAGCGTTGTTCTCTCGAATGCAACTCATCACAACAGCAATTCGTAAGGGTTTTGTTTAACTTTGGGAAAAGTAGAAAACTTTCGTTCATTATTAGTTCCCTTTTGAGAAAAGACGAGTAAAAAGTAAAATAAAGCATCGCAACAAAAGTAACTGCCTTCGGGTTACTGTAATCGGCATTCTACGAGAGGTTACAATTTGGCCGACTCTACAATGTGAATTGAGTACTAGTGAACCTAGTAATTGCAGGTCAGCAAATATGTTCACTTGTTTAATTATTAAACAACGTTACAACGTTACGTCTCTTGGTCACAACTCACTCGAGAATACAATTGAAAAATTCGCTCTTAATTCCATCATTTGAAGGAATTAGTAAAACTCTGTTTTTAGCGATACTCTGAAGACTGAGGATTTACTTTGCTTTACGACGAAATTCGACAATATTTAGACTTATTAAGGCTTAGTCAACGGCAATCCTTTGGGGCAGAAAACCTTAGTTTTTAGTAAACTTTAATCTGTAGTGAAACAGTGGAACAGAAGAAGAACGTAATTACAATTGGCGATTAGTCTTGTCTCAAGGCATGTTTACGCATTTTTTAATTATTACTGTTTTGTGTAACAATTATCTGAGTCTCAGTGGAATGAAATTGAATCGAAAGCAATGCACTTTTGAATGCAAGCAAACGATCGCAAAAATACATTTGCTTTTAAACTGCTACCAGTTCGAGTTGACTGCAATTTGCGAGTTAATTAGTATGAATTGAACGAACGGTGCATCGCTCGCAGCTCAATCCGAAACCCGGACAAGTGATACAAGCGATCGCATTGCATGGCAAGTGCTCTAAAAGTGCTGCGAAAGTTGATTTCTTCGGACAGCCCTAAATAGTTATGAAACGCCAGGTGCAGATGAACATCGCTTATATGCTGCAGCAAGGCAGGTGTTTCGAAATTATTTGATTACGGCGCCTTTCAAAGAACGCAAAAAATAAAAGTACACTTTTTCAAAACTATTCTAATGATCTCTTTTATGGAATCGATGATCGCACCGAAACCGCGTAGGTTCTTTCGCCGTGCATCGCTCGTTCAACTGCTGCTCGATTCGGAGTTCGGACTCGTAGTTTGATCGCGGAAAACATTGAACATGCAAACTGTGTCTCTAATCCTCGAGCAGCGAAAATATTGCGCGTAATACTCTTTGATTACTTGCTCTTCTCAATGTTTACAAGCATTCAAATTGAGAAGCAAAGAATGAATGCAAACAAGCATAAATCCGTATAATTTTGTAATTGAATCGAATTCTTGATGAAAAGAATAGATTCTGAATTGTCGTTCGCTGAGGGCTTCGTTAGAGTTTTGAGTCATTCGTTGCGTTCATGTTATTCTCGGTTTATCCTTGTCTCACAATTAATGGAGGAAAGGTTGGAAAGCAATGTTTAATTAGTTCATCAAAAGAGCTTAAAGGCAGACAGGTGCACATTCAAATAATGGTTATTTATGCTGCATCGAAATGATATGCGGCGCAACCAGATTCGAGTCGATTGCAGAGTTGCCACAGTTCGCAGGGACGTTTCGGAAAGTCAACAAGTCGCTGCGATCTCTTCGCTGGCATACATAACTTATGTTGTCCTTAGTTCAAAGACTCGTGATTCGAATTTTAAGCGATCGTTTTTTAAATTCAGAGTTGAAACTCATGAAATGCTCGAGGCATGCAAGTCTACTTGCTTGTCGCATAAAGCAGCAAATGTATCGAATCTGCGGTCGGACAGCAGTAGAGATGCTGCCGTTTTCGGGCTCAACGCTGCAGGCTTAAAATGAGTGCTGTGAGCACGCAAAAATGCTAATAGCAATAATTGTCATCGATAGTTGCACTATACAATCGAGGTTCCAGTGAGGCTGTAGAACCAGATATCCAAAGGCAATGTATTGCTACTGAACAGAGCAGGTCATTAACGTATTGTTGTTCCTGCTCCCAAATTGCACTTTGGACCTCAACTGCCAAACATACGCGCAATTATTTATTTAACTACGAACAACGCAACGATTGCTTCTCTTTCCACAAAACTTTAAAAATCATTAAATAAATGGACGCGAAATTTAATTAGGATTGTTTTATACGCTCACGTCGCTTTCGAATCCATGTAACCATTGAACACCGTTGTAACACCTTTCCATTTACTTTTCGATACATTCTCTTTCATTGCATTACTTTAATTAACGAGTTGTCGCCGCTCTCACCAAACTTTCGCATCTTTTAACTCTGACATTGAATACCATAAATCGAAGTAATTTTGTGTCCAAGAGACACTTTCTATAAACTTTACTTTTAGTGATCTTATAAATATGAACAACCGCAGTGATCTCACATTTCGTTGTTTGTGATTCAATGAGTCACAATAATTATGTGCTTTCGTCGAAATTGCTGCATATATTAAGTCCTCGTTGTTTTGGTGGACGCATTGAATTTATCGTTCACTTGATGAAAGAAGCACACTTGGACAGCGTCCTACAACACTAGAAATACTTTGAAACCGTCATTCGTCGTTGTCGTGTTTACCTTAGCTCTTAACTACATTATTAGTAAAGAATGAAAATTGAAATGTAATCTGCTTTCTTAACTGCACAGATTAGTTGTTATGGTTTGCAGCGAACTTCCTGTGAGTCTGTAAGAAACACGCAAAAAACGCGTTTTGTTTTTGAAATGGCAGCGAAGAGGTTGAAGAAAATGCAGCAAGTTGTGTGTTTCTGAAAGCTCGGTTTATACGAAATCATATTTGAAAAGTGACTTCCGTTTGCAGTGAGTGTTTGTACCTGAAAAGTGTTTTACTTTGGATGTGTACTTGTGTCTGCAACAGCAACTGGCGATTGGACAAGTGCTTTTTTCTTTCTGTTTTCACAGCATTTGCTGTTTATCGCAACATTAGAGCAAAAAGAGGCAAAAAGTGAGAGCAGTTTCGCGAAATTGCGTAAGTATAATCGAAGAAAGCGAAGACCGCAAAGACATGAAGAGTAAAGAGAGAAGAGCTGCCGGAGAAGCATTTGGAAGCAGTGATTACCGAAACCTGTCCAAGCATGGGTCGACTCGCAGAGGTGATCGTTAACGGCGCTGCTGAGCTCGCGTTCGCAACGCACTGATCCTGATCAGTTGTGTAGAACTGTGCGAACAGTGAACGTCTGCAAAGCAGTGCAACGTTTGCAAGCGTTTCAAGTGCCAACTGCAACTCTGCAACTCGTGTTCTCCGCAATAAACAGCTCAATTGGAAAGTGCATCGTTTGTGACGAGTATTGCTCGTACATAACATACATTACGATTGCAACCATTGGATTTGTGACTGTTGACTGTGTGTGCGAAGTGGTCAATATTGCAGACATGTAAGTTGTTTCAACAGTAAAGCGACCTTTCAATCGCTCCCAAAAGAACGATAAACAATTAGATTGCGCCGTTGACGATCATTGTTGCAATTGATGTGCCGTTAATGATCCAAACACAAAATCCATATTCGATAAATTTTCGAAAGAGCTCTTTTCTATGCAATTTTCTGTCTTTTCTGTCTTCACAATTTATGTTTGCGCGTAAATCTGTTGAAAACTGCGAATGTAATGCATTGTTCCAGTTTTACTCCAGAGTCCATTTATTGCGAACATAAACGCGTTACAATACTTACGATACTCGTAACGCTTACCGATGCATCGCTTCATATTTCGATGCATCCTCTCATAAATAACGTCGCGTATCAAATTAAAGCCAACGCGGCTATTTGCAAATTAGCTCTCCTCGTCACGTTTGCCAGCGTCCGACCTTTCCGATGGAATTCACCGCATTTCGCCTGCACAGTCATTCATTTGCATGCATCCGAAAGGGTGCTCAAAACTGCTTCTGCTTCTTTTCTCAGTCTTTTGCAGCCGGTTTCCGATCTGCTCGCAGCTATCACGCAATCAGTGTTTGTCCTCTCTTTGCTCTTTCCCTCTTCACTTCTTCGAAACTTGACTCTATTTCAAGTCTCCGCTCCGACGCCGAAACCAACTCGCCAAAACTATTGCAATTTGGATGATGCGACGCTTTTGTCCACATTTTTGCACATTTAAATATTTATTACTCCAATTAATTTAATGCTTCAAAATTGAAGTGCTCAATGAATGCATATCGATAAGCAAGGGTGCGGACACAACTATTTGCATTACATCACATTAATTTCGTTCACTGTTGAGTCTTGTAATTGATTCAAAGCAACGCAATTTGCAGCACAAAAAGTGAATCAATTCACACTTTTTAACAACCGTTTGGTTTAACTTGAAAATTGTTCTCAAATCAATAATCGCAAATTAAGCTTCTTCTCAGGTGTCTCTTCATTCACAATTGAAATGCTAAAACTGTTCGCAACGCTTAATTGTTACGTTTTTACTGCTCAATACTTAAGAATGCAGCTCACCAATTAAATAACATTATCCTTTATGTACACTTTGCTGTATAATACCTTGAATCGAGTAAATACGAAGCTGTGCACGAAACAGCAATTATTGGTCAGCGTCGGTCATTGTCGGGATATCCGCCGACTGCCAGGAAGCGTGTAATCTGCTGTTCATTTGGTCAGTAATCTGTGAAAGCAGTGACACTGTTTTGCGATAAACTGCTGGTGTGAAGAGGGCCTTTCTGTTTATTACTAAATTGGTGACATGTATCGACTTTTTGCTTGTTGTTGTTGCACAGTAACGACTTATTTTAATCCATAAAAGTAAAAAGCTTAAAGGAATGTTTAGAAGAATTGTGCAGATGTGCCGCGCAATACGTATCTGCGATGCAACGAATGATGCACATTTCGTTTGTGACATTCTCAGTGATCGTTGGTTAGTTTTTGGTTCACTTGGACGGATAGAGTACTGTGTTTTCAACACAAACTACGACAAAGCTTACTTTACTATCTTGTGAAGCAAAATGTTTCAGTGATGTGTGAATTGGCTGCAATTGAATAGAACACAAGAACATTCGTTTCGAAATGGTTTTTAAATAAGTGTCTTTACGAAAATTATTTGGGAAGCAACGTTTAAAAGAAGCGAAAGCCGGGTTTGTGTCGATGAACATTGTCGAGCGTTGCAAACTGCTGTGAGATTCGGAGACTCTTTGTGTGCAGACTTTAACTTAAAAAGCTTATACATTGAATAAAATGTAATGTAACGTTCGCAAACTTTGACTGCTCTTAAAAGAGATGCTTTTTTTGAGATCAGTGAAGACAAAAGAAGAGAAAAGTTTTTATTTTGAATCGAAATCCTGCTTAAATTCCGAGTGATTTACGCAAAAGCAGTTTTCCATCTCTTTATACGTTTTAAATCCGAATGTAATGGTTGCAACGGTTGCAATGCTTTGTGTGCGATGCGTGCAGTGTTAGCTGCACTGTGCACTGGATACGCGACTCGCTACTTCATTGCTCCTCTTGCCGTCGACTCGTCTCCACTGTTCGCTTTTTGCATCTCTTTGTTTCAAATTTCGAAATAAAAAATAGCCTTTTCTGAGCTCAGTCTTATTTTGTCGAAATTTATCTTCGAAACAGAAAATAGAGAAAAGATGCACAATAATATCGAATTGTGCAATTCGCGGCTGACTCCAGTTTTTGTTGCGAAATGTGTGAGGGACGATTGCATGAAAAAGTTGCGATTCGAATGTCTGCGAACCATTCTTCTGGAAACACAGCGGAGGTCGACAAGCATTGAGGCCTGCAATCGAACCGTTCGCAAAGTGAAGTCGTGAGGAGAAACGATTCCGAGAAGCGTTGCGAACATCGCTCGCATTGATATAATTTCTTTCTAATTACGTATTGAATTATGTTTCGAATTAAGCAAAAGTCGAGCAAAAGTCGATAAATGAGATTAATAAAAAAGAGAACTCGATTTGCGAGAGAAGCGAACGAACATTTGATTGTAGACATAAATAAAATTCATGTTTTCTCTCGCTGCTCTAATATCTGCAATATTTTGGACTGACTTTTAACGAAATTTGGACCCTATTTTCGACGGCCGCGTCGGCATCACTGGCATCGCATGCGCCTCGCCTGCTTCACTTGCGACCAGTGCTGCATTTAATGTTTTGATCACAATGTGCACTGTGATCACTCGGCACTTCTCTCTTTACTTACTGTTCACCACTTCTCCGCTCGCATCGTTCGCATACATGTCTTCTGTTTGACTCGAAATTATTCTCTTTCGTACATGTGTTGCTGATACCAGTGAAATGCATTTTTAACAAGTTTAAGGTATGTGTTTGCATCTGTTTATGAGTTGCTGTTTTGCAATGATCTGTTGCAGCACAGATCGTTTATCCCATTTCACGATGTCAGTTATTGTTGCTGTGAATAGTGAAACTTGATGGACGCGTAAACAGTTATGTTGCGATCGCAATGCATGTTATCTTTATATCCATCTCCGAAACCAATATTTTTCGAACACCTCTTCTTGTCACAAATAGTTTTATTCGTGGCTTCAGCCGAGTGAACAGAGCAACAAAACTGTTGGTCGAATGTTGGTCTCGCAACATTCCACACAAATCTGGAAATCGATCGGACAGCAAGTGACAGTGTTAGGTAGTTAGTGCCATATCGATGTGTTGTGTTGTTTTAGTTGTATTCTTGAATTATGAAAGCTTCGCAAACGATATCTTTCAGAGTATTTTGGAAATATCACAAATAATCGGAAATGAATTATAGGGATTGCAGGGGCGTTGCGCGGCCAAGTGATGCTTGCAGCTTTTGTTAATCCGAGGAGTGACCATTACGTTATCTTTTCGCATTACTCTTGCTTCGTACAACAAGAGTACAAGAAGCAAACTGTGGCTCTCGTAGTGTCCATCCGATAAGACTGCTCATCTCGCACTCTTTGCGAATACATCGTTGCACTGTTTCGTTATTGATGGCAGTTAACTGTGGTTCTCTGGAGAATCGCTTACATAGGAACGTGTTTCGTTCGGTTTCGGTTGTGTTGCTTTCCGCATCACTCGTATATACTCGTGTATATCGCATATATTGTGAACACACACTTCTCGCGATATTCGCGATACTGTTGCGTGAAACGAAACTTTGAGAAATACTGGCGAACACATTAATCATAGTACCGAACTTCTGGTTGCAGTGCTCACTGTTCTTACCTCTGTTTATTTAAACAGAGAATGCACGAAGAACACGAGAACAGATTCGGAGACGCAGACAATACATGTACTGACGAGTACCTCTCGAGTTGTTAAACAAGCAAACTTTGCGTATTCTGCTCATTGATTATTGCGAGCATGTATTGAGTAAAGCTTTCAACGCTCAGTGTATTCACTTCATTTTCATGCTTGCCAAGCTCCGTGTTTACATTTGCGGCCATTTGCCGCATTTCGCGCGAACACAGTTCTGTGAGCACAACAAACACTCGGTAATTATAATCTCGGGAAAGGTTGCAGCGGACGAGGCGAAGAACAGCGTTCAGTGTGACTGCTCTCTCACGTCCAACAGTCGACAATCGATTCCTTGCAATACTGTAATTGAATTTCGAGAGTGCTGCCGAACCACCGATTCTAGCCATTAATTAGCTGTACTCTAGTTGCGTTAAATTTGTGTTTTCTGTGCACGGACACTAGTAAACGAATGACACAAAAAAGACCAACTGTCGCTGGTCGCAGTAGCAATTTGTCAAAGATTCGCGAAATCTAAAAGTTTCTCTTGTTTCGTGTATTTAATGCGAAATGTAATCGATGAAAAAGCGAGTTGCTTTGCGATGCACACTTGTATTAATGCGGTATCTCTGTTTTCAGTCATTTCGCAGCTCATTTACTCTCAAAAAATCTCATTCAAACTTGCAAATAGGTTTACGCGAAAAACTGTGCTCTAATCTTCGCGAGCAGGGAACAAAAGGCATTCTGGTCATAGTTTGTTTCGGTCTTGCTGCTGTTTCATTCACGTTTCAGTCTCTTTCACTTTCTTGGCTACAAATTAATAAACTCATCGATTATCGAATCAATGAGTTTCTTGAATTGGCACTGATTTGGCATTCAACCATTATTGAAACTTGCATTAAATATTGCTGCGTTTTTCTTTCAGGAAAATTCTCGTGGAAAACGAGTGATACTGATTACATCGACTTTGGGACCAGCATTTGTTCCGCAAACATTTCTCAGAGAAGTTGAGTAAAGGTACGTCGAAATAAGTTTTATACGCCGGCAGCGAAACATAAGTTAGTTTCGCGATAAAAGCACGAGAAATATGAGAATCTTGACGAGAAAATATTGACTTTACTTTTATGCAATATCGAATACATGTTTATTATGGTCTGCGAGAAGAAAATCCAAATCGTGTTAAATATGAAATGCGACTGATCTTTGCATTGTCTTCTCAGTTGAAAGCTTAACTGAAGTCACGGTTGTCGCACAAAATGAGACTACGTATTTGATATCCGAATAAGAGCTGAAAATGAGAGAATTCTTTGAACTTGCTCTTATGAATGGCTCCACCCTTCGAATTTTATCAACTTGAATCAATCACTATTTTCTTGTTCGAAGTGTTCTTATTTACTGAATACACAAATATGAATACATATGTGCATCGTGTGCACTTCTGTAAACTTGTTCTAATTTATTACGAATCGGAGAACAATGTTATCCACTGTTTTGTTGTAATCGCTTCGAACACTTCGCGCAATGAAAAGCACCGAAAATACAATAAATCACTGAAATGAATATAAAAAAGTAAAGTTGTGAGTTGAGAACAAAAAAGAGATGTAAAAAAATATGGAACTCTGGTGAACAAGCATCGAATGTCTGCAGTTCGACGCTCGCGGCGAAGGGTACACAATTCGAAGGTACATCTCTTCGCAAACGATCGCAATTGTCTTTCAAAGCTCATAAAAATGAAGTTGTGATTGAAGCAAAAAGCGACAAGAAATCATCTTATTTCATAGATGTGCTTCAATTGTGTGCCAATGCCTCGAATCCCCTTTGGCTGAGATTGCCGCGATTCGGTGCCATTCCTGCAAATTTCGGTCGCTTCGAAGTTAACTTGCAAGCAACTTTTCTGTTGGTAATTACATACATGTGAACGTTGTAAACTGTGTAAACATACTATTTTCTTTGAGACAGCAAGCAATCACTCGCTACAAGTAAAGCAGTAACAACATGCAGCTGAACATTCAATCTTACAGAATACATTTAATATAATTTAAAATCGTGGTCAAATTAGAACATGTGAACTAAATACGCTCAGCTCTTTTCGAACAGCAAGTGTTACACATTTTGTTTCTTCCGATAATCTTAAGTCGAACAAACTGCTTTCGAGTCGTTTTTAAAAAATATTTTTAACTTTTTTGGTTTCGTTGCTTTCACTTTGCGAACTGTGAAAAGTAACACTGGCAGAATTAATCATTGTTGCAATAAATTGTGTACACGTCGAGCGAAATGTATTAATTTAATGTTTCTACGGGTTTGTGGCGTTTGTCGTCAACTGTTCGCCAACTGTTCGCTGCTCTCAGTTCGCTGGGGGCACAAAAGGCGAATAAACTTTGCTCATCTCAAAGCAAGTGTTCAATGTACAAGTTACTCGTGTTTCCTCGGTTAGTCACTGAGTTTGCAAAACCAGAGACGACAGCGACTGTGATCTTTACCCAAATTAATGCAACAATTTTGTCAGTTTAGCGCAGTTTGACATTCATATGAGACAGTTGAATGCAACTTGTACTTCTCTCCACTTTTATACAATCTTAAATTACACGCATTTTTCAAGTGTTTTCGTTATAAAGAAAAAAGTGAGACACAAATAGTTGAAATGAACATTAAGGATGTATCAACCTCAGAGTCAATCATTATCGTAATTAAAGTTGTTTCTTCAGAACTTTTTAACTGCGTAAATAATCGAAAGAACACTTACAACAATCGTTTGCATCGAAATCCGAGCAACTTAATCGATTCAAATTTGAATTTTTAAATAAATACCTGTTAATTAGTGCTCATTATGTAAATGATTGCGGTTTTTAATGAACACTCTTCTAATGCTTTGAATTCCAAATCGTCACATCAGACTCCTGTTTTCTTAATCATTTTCGACTAAATGCATTTATATGTCTCAACATTTGTAGAGTTAACTAATTCACATAGGAATCGAGCATAATGACCGAAACGTTATTAAATACAAGTGTTAATATAGGAAACTAGAAAATGTGTTGCAAGTGTCCCATTTTGTATCAAATACAAAATGCGCTCAGTTTTTATTCTTACACATTTTTAGCGACTCAGTGTCTGTGTATTTATTTCAAATTAAATTCGCTCAAATTGTATCGGAATTACCCAATGTTATAAAGTAACATTCATTTCGATAGTTCATGTTGCGTTGTTCTTACTTTTTGCAAAGTTCACTGTTCTTTATGGTCCGTTTTTCAATTACTTGCAAAGTTTGTTGAGAAGAAAATCTGACTTGCTTTGCTTACTTTTCAGATTACAATTGAATACAAAAAAGATTTCTTAATGCTAATCATAATATGTGTGCTATGTTTAAGAGCGTATTTAAAGCGAGCCTATTGTTTAACAATGTAACTGATACTTTTTTACTGCAAGTCAGATTTATATGCGATTAATTGACGATTACAGCCACAAAGTTATTCTATTTTCACACGTTTCAAACATCTCACAGTTTAATATAGAATTGATATTTGTAAACTTGATGTGTGTACTCAAATTGAAAGTGTCAATTTGATTGAATCGTCAATTGTGATTTAAATCTGAAAAGTCATTGCATACATTTTTAATGCGAAGCTTGTGCTCGCAGTGTTATTTAAACAGCATTTTTGACTGCTTTTAAATCCTTTCTTTTAAATTAATCCGAAAAATTTTCATAAACACTGGCATTGAATTTCAATGATACGCGTTATTTGAGAATCGATGTGAAATAACATGTTTGCCATCAATCCACAGGCATTTCACACCATTTACGCTCCGTTGTTCAACGCAGACATTCAATAATTCTTTGCTGTTGAAATGATTTGAAACACTTTTATTTTTGAAACTTAATGCAATTCAAAGCTTTTGATTTATTATTGCTTTGCAAATAAAAGCCAACTGTGCAAACGGGGCGTTCTAACATTGTTTTCAACGAATTTCGATAGCGGATTGTGTCTTACCAAAAAGTGCTGTACAATAAAGTATCTGAAGTCAGTGATTAAAAAAGGTTGCATTAGAAAGCTCTGCATTCATCGACAGTTACGTTATTTCACAAGTTAGTTAGGGGAGTTGTGATGCCCACAAGTTGCAGTTTATGCTCTAAACACATTCACGAAATAGAACCGATGCGTAAGTCGTTCTCAAATGATCTGTGAATATGTTGTTGCAAAGGCACTTGACAAATTGTGGCATTCATAAAGAGGAACCATCTGATCGAAATGTTTCTCTTTACAGTTTCTAATGAAAGTAAAGCAACTGCGAAATGAAAGCTTAATTTTGTCGCACACAGTCGTTGTGGCAAACAAATATTATCTTTTCAAATATGTTTTTTGAAAAACATTCGTCACATTTAACATTTCCTGTAAAACTTGAATAAACATTTGCAATACCTGTAAACTGGTGTAAAAATTTGTAAACTGTAAATACTACTGTTATTGTGCACGCATTCGATTGAAGAAAATGATGGTGCATACATTTGCACATGAATATGTTGAGTTGAACAGAGCTGCTTATTTGAGCAATTACTTGACTCTCGATGTCTAGTCATCCGTTTATTGCTTCGCTCATTAAATCGCAGCTCTTAACGAAATGTAGCGATTTAATCAACATCCGAGAAATGTGCGAATCATAACTCGCTTTCAGCTGCGAATCGCTTCTGTTTTTTGTCAAACGTTATTTCGCAAAGAAAACACAAAACTTCTTTGTTTTCTTAGAGTTTCTAGAAACTGTTATTTAAGCAATTCTCAAATTTAAAATTAAGTTAAACTTAAAATCGATAGAAATTGTGTAGAAGAAAGGATGCATTATTTGATTCACTTGTATTGTGATGCTGTGAAGACAGCTGAGACTTGTTGTGAATCTTTGGATTATGCATTCGCAAAAAAAGCTTTACGACTAATTAATAGAGAGTGGTTTGCTTTGTGATTGCATATGTTTAATGAGCCAACAAAGAAGTTATTCTTAACAGCTGCTAACGAATTATATTTCTACGCTTTTTCTCGTTTTATCCTTTTATTATGTTGATTCAGTTAAGAGACCTTTTATTGTGATTGTAATCGGCGAAGAAGTGTTGTTCACAAAGACATGCACCCGTCGACGGATTCGCAGCCGTTACTGTCGAGTTTGACGACCTCTTAAAAAATGTCTGTGAATCAATTAAACAAACTTGTTCGTAATTACACTCTGTTACGATCGCATTTATTTCGAAACTGGTTGTAGCTTTGCATCTAAAGACGTGTCGTGTTCAACACTGTTTCTCTGCAAATGATCGATACCACAACAACGAATGACCTGCAATTGAATATGTATTCCTTAATGTTTTATTCATAAATAATGACTGATAATTCACTGCTATTCGATTGCATTGCACACGTTTACGAAGTTTCGCTTTTTGCACCTTTAAAATTGTTTACACCTCTAAACTCACGAGACGAGCACTGAAACGGACTTTAACTGAACTGCGAGCTGTGAAAAGACATTGTAATTCTTTTGTGCCCATCGAATGTATCCAATTTTCAGAACGGCTCATTGCTTGGGGCATTTAATTATGTCGACTGTCAACGCCATTAACGCACAAGTGTGTTCCTCGAAGCCACAGTTGTCACTCGACTCACTATCGCGTTAAAAGTGTAACTCTGTCGACATTTCTGTTCGGTGTACTTTTGCTGAAATCACATTAAGAGCACACAGCCGCTAATTTTGAGCGTTCACATCTACGAAACGATTGCTGTTGGTGTAAGAGCAACAATCTAAACTATGATCATTGTTCACGAGTGAAATGTGCACCGCAAACATTATTGTTCACTGTTTGACCTGAGCTTTGAACACAAATCGCGTGATAGTCGCAAAACATGCATACATTATACGTTTACACTCGTAAACGAGACATGCTTTGCATAACTCTATATTTTCGTCTCTGTTATTTAATATTTGAGTGCTTGCGACGTTTGTTGCACTCATTTGCTTGTAATTCGCGTAACGTTAAACGAGTGTTTTATGGTATTTCAAGCGTCTCTGCAGAAGTTGTAAAGTCCGCAAACAAATATCGGTTTGTCGTTTGGTCTGCAGATGTGTGCTGATCGCTGTTTTTGCTTCGCAGAAAGGGTTTCAGTTTAAAGTGGATGGTTGTGGAGAGTGATTTGCTTTCGAGCGAAACGAGCTGACTTCGAATGATATGTGCAAACGTTTCTCTCAAATAAGCAGTTCTTTGATTTCGGAGGTGATCGCAGTGATTGCAGTTAAATTTAGCAGATATTCGCAGCTGAGCCGAAAACAAATTTTGCTTTATACGTTTGTTGTAAATGCATGTTATTGAGGCGGTTACAATTTAGAACGATGGTGCTCGACTCATCGGATCACAATCCGCTTGCATCCCAATAGACTCGACTGCATTGGCTAATTTCTATGACCTCTTTTGCAAGTGTACTTATTGATCGAATTTTTATCGTAAACTCACAGTTTCATTTCATTCCCAAGTTGCAACGTGTGTAATAATGGAGTGGTTAAACCTAATCCAAAATTCATTGTTTGGTAATGAATGGAACGTAATCCTCGAGTTGCTAGAAAGAGTGAAAAATTTGCCTTTATTTATGGATTTGCAAGCTTATCGTTTTCAGTGTATCGCTGCTGATGCATTGCTCATCTTTTGCTTTTCTAAAGTAAACTTCTCTCACAAAACTCGTCATCAAATTTCAAATTTCGGTTTTTGACGCGAACAGCAATGCAAATCTGATGGCGTTTAAAATGATCCATCAGCGCGTTTGCATCTCTCAACGACTTGCAGGCGATCTGTTGGCCGAGTAATAGCTGCCATATATTATCGTCGTTTATCGGCGTGTAACTCTTATATGATTACAGCGAAGATGTGATTGATTTTAGTATTGCGATTTCCCCGTTGGTTCCCTTCTTACCGCAACACAGAATGTTCGCTTCTGTTCGCCTCTGTTCGCTGTGTAATAAGTCGCTGCCATCAAATAGCTGACAGATATTCGCTGTTATGGATTGGAAATCAATGTTGTATTCACTTAACTTAGCTGACCAACTGCTTTCTGCTTCGAATTATATAAATTATGGTTTCTTCATTTATTTTCCATGTAAATTGTGTTTGTCCACATTTGCGTTTATTTGTGTACACTTATCAGCAAATCGTTTATAATTGAGATTCACTGCAAAATGTTTAAACTATCAGCGACACATTTGTGTGAATAGTGATCATTCATTCTACTCAACTTTCTAGACATCTCTGTGTGTGTTGTAAAGTTTCAATAGATTTCATGTTTGTGCTTATTTTTTATTGAATTCATTGAAAACATTAGAGTGATGGTCGAATGAAGCAAGTGATCAATCGTTCATTTCGATGTGATGTCAACTTTGAGAGTGAGCCTCGCAGCGATCATTTCCCACAAAAGCCACACTTTTTTTCTCGTCTCACACAATGTGTTTCGATTGTTTCGCAAAACAAATGTTGCAACAAATTAATGGTAAACAAGTGATTAAACAGTTTTCGGCGGTTCAGTGAAAGTAACATAGTTTGGTGACCACAAGATTGCCAGCTCTGATGTCGTCATCACTTTTCGCTTTGTTGCTGTTACCATTTTATTGGCTTCTTGCGAACAGTTGCTCTTCTTGTCGTCCATTGAATACCAGAACGATATTATAGATACACGAACTGTGTTCAAGTAATGAATTAGCGATTACTTGAATGTTGCGTTCAGTTTTATGTTGCGCTGCATCTCAGTAAATCTTTTGATTCCAGATTTCACCTGCACTCGATTTAAGAATCACTTCAATTAGAGTCATTCTCGTTGTGTGTATAAAAGTCGCACATTTTGACGCGAACAAAATGAAAAATTGTTTTGCTGTCGACTGTACGCATTCGAGTCGATGTGCAATCTGCAGGTTTGCTGTCGATGCTGTGAGACTGATGCGAGCTAAAAGAGCACCGATTACAGTAATGCCAGCCTTATAACTAAAATTTGATACGAGAAGCTGCGTTCTTAGAGAAGGTTTTAAAAAATGATATCGTCATCATCATTACTATTACCATCAAGCGCTTCCATCGCTTTCGGTTCTTTTGCGGTTCTAATGGACTATTTTTTACAGAGTTTCGAAAGAAAGAAGTTCTTCATTGAAATTTTTTCAAGAGAATCTTGCACCGATTTTTGTGCATTACATCCTATCATCATTTGAATGAATACTGGACCGTTTATAAGGGAATCAAAATAAGCTTACTTCTAGTCATGTTTGCACAAAAAAGAGTATCATTTTGCAATTGTTCACGGAGCCGTCAAATGTGTGTGCAAACAGTGAACAACCGTTTCAGTTCGAAAACATCGGTGAAAAGTGATAGACGAGTTCGTCATCGCGTGCAGCATCGGTGCATCTTTTTTTACTTGGCGTTGTTACACTGTGTGATCCTCGCTTCGAGTAATGCAGGTAATTAAGTAACCTTAAAGACACATTCGGTTTAAACATCCCCAGAGAACTGATTAAGCATTCTTCAGTTCACGACGAATGCTTGCCGTTCTTTACTCGTACGCTATAATTAACGCTCTCTCTGTTAATTACTGCACTATATTTCTACTCATACACCAGCATTAATTCGCGAGTCTTTCCCTAGTCTCGAAAGCGCCTCAAACTTTTGCGATCGAACCTTCTGACAAAACGGCAATCGTTGGCTCCACAATTATTTTGCCTTGTCGAGTGACCAACAAAGTAGGTACTCTTCAGTGGACTAGAGATGGATTCGGACTCGGTTCAGATAGAGATCTCATCGGTTTCCCGCGATATTCAATGACTGGAAGCGATGACGAAGGAGATTTCTCCCTTCAAATCGTCAACGTTCAGCTCGAAGACGATGCTTTGTTTCAGTGCCAGGTCGGTGCATCAGAAGGAGCAAAAGGAATTCGTTCTCGCGACGCTGTTATAACAGTGTCTTTGCCACCTGAACCACCAAAAATTGTTCAGGGTGATAATTTGAAAACCACTGCCGGAATGACTGTCGAGTTGACGTGCGAGTCGCACTCTGGAAAACCGCCAGCTGAGGTACGATTTTGCCTACCATTCTTTCAATAAAGTAACTATTTACTTCAATAAACTAGTACAATACTTCCTCACGTACCTCGTCCTTATAAGTGAGGAAGTGCAGTATCACGCGGAGCTGATTGTCAATTGTTTTTCTTTTGTAGTTAACATGGCTGGACGGTGACGGAAACCCAGTTTCAAGCAGCAGCACTCAGTCTTCAACGCAGCTTCTGAGTGACGGCAAAAGAGCAAACGCCATGTTGAAATGGACTTTTCAAGCATCGCGAGAACACAACGGCAAAACATTTATCTGTCGTTCTGAAAATCCGGCGTTGAGCAAACCTCAGAAAAGTCTTATAAAAATAGAAGTGAAATATCCTCCCGATGTTAAACTGACTGTAAACAGCACAAATATAGGCGAATTTGACGATGTTAGGTTCACTTGCGAAGCCTCTGCGAATCCTGCCGATATTGTTTACAAATGGTATAAAAACAATGAAGTCGTTGTTGGCGATTATTCAACGACTTTTGAAATCCGAAAAATTAGTCGAAACTATAATAAAGCGGAAATAAGCTGCGAAGTCAGCAATTCCGTGGGCACAACGAAGGCCACTCATACTTTGGATGTTCACTTCGGGCCGGCATTCAAATCTGCTCCTGAAAAAGTGTTGTCTGCAGACATCGGCAGCGAAGTGAAACTTAATTGCGATGTCGATGGCAATCCAAAACCAAAAGTCGTCTGGTTATTTAACTCGTCTCCGAAAGTGTTGAGTACTGAACGAGAATTAATTATTCCAGAAATGACATACGAGAAATCAGGCAAATACATTTGCCGCGCGGCTGTCGAAGGCTTTCCAGAGATATGGACTTCAACACTTGTCTTCATAAAAGGTAATTTGTCACTGAAGAGGGATTTCTCTAAACTAATTTTTTTGCAGGTCCTCCACGAGTAAAGAGCAGTCCTTTTCAGTTTGGAGTCGAAGGCGAAACAGTAAAACTTGAGTGTGTAGTGCATTTCATTCCTCCTGCGAGAAACATAACTTGGTTTCGGAACACACAGGTACGCTTTTTGTTAAAATTGTCTGAAATTAAAACAAATTTGTAAATAGAACGTAAAAAGTGACATAAATCGTGGAATAGAAATCATTGAAGAAGAGTTTCCATCGCAATCATTGCTACGAAGCACACTTGTGATACATAAATCGAGAAAAGAACATTTCGGTGCATACAACTGCAGTGTTTCAAATGAATTCGGAAATAATTACTTGATAATTACACTTTCCAAACAAAGTAAGTTTTTTAAAAAGTAGTGAATACGTTCGAAGTGTAATTTGTTTTTAGAGAGCTTTCCAATGCTTATAATCGTTGCTGCAATAATCGGAGGCGTCGTCGCTGTTGTTTCGGTTACAATAATTGTGATTTTGTGTATGAAGCGAAAATCAAACTCCGATGATTGCGATTACGGCCATGATATGAAAAAAGAGGCTGTCGTATCAAATACGACCAGCAGTTCTATTGGAAAACTGCATTCACATCACTCAGTGATGGATACAGGCTCATCGGGGGCTGACTCTGACCTGAAAGTTGAAATTCGCACTGCATCATCGCTATCAGAACACGGTCAGTGTTGGGATGATTTGAATGATATGTCGAGCGAACGAAACCTGACTGCCAATGACATTGCTCAGGTTGTAGAGAACATATATAACTACACCAGTGAACCAATATTCCAAACGAATAAAGTAAGTTTGTTAACGGAAAGTGCTGTTTTTTTACAAACATTATTTGTTATTTGCAGGAGACTCAAAATAACAACGGTTTCATTCCCTACGTAGACCTTAGTCGCGAATACCTTTCTGGACACACGTCTAGCTCACAACTTGGGCAACAGGGAACATTGCAACACGCTTCGATTGTGATGACTTCGAACAGAGACTCATACATCGACCCTCACTACGGAACACTGAGCATTGATCCCCGTTATCGCAACAGCAACTACAGTGCGTACTCGAGAGCAGCATCGAATGGCAGTCCTGTGACATCAGCCAGTGCATTGGTGTCTGCAGGAGTGTACAGTGCTAACCAGAGATACATCACGAGTCCGAGTAGCGGAACATTGGCGACTCACGTTTAATTGCTATGCATTCGAATAGCTCAGTATTTCATTTGTTACTCTTTGCAATATTTATTGAATGCCACGTTTTGAATTTGTTCCTTTAGACAATTGGGAATATTGTCATTAATTAACTGTGACTCGTTTAAAGTCAATTAACGATCATTGCTCAGACGTATGAAAATTAATTTAGCTTTGGCCAAAAATGATTTGTCACACGAGCACAATCAATGCTTGTCTATTATAATTTTTGCAGACCGAGACTCGTGTTTAAACGAAGAACATGAACATGTTGTGCATATCATCGACTCATATGTAAATGTGAACATCTCTCGTTGCCATTAAAATATGTGCAACATTACCATCGAACTCACTCTTCGCTCGCGTCTCATTTATCATCAAATTTCAGCTCATTTCGTACATTTTGTATTATATAGGTTTCAACAGCGAAACCTCACTGTATTTATAATGAAAAAGGATGTTGCCTTAAAAACGCCACTTCTCTGTACTAATAAATATAAATTGTAAAATAAATTCTCATTTATCAATATAACGCTTTCAGCGACCATCTGTCTGCTATCTCTCATCGTATCGATCCTCCAATGTCCACAATCCGCTAAACCGATCACATTTTAAAAAATCCTCATATTCTCTCAATTAGCTGCAGTTTTCTCACTGCTAATGGCACTACATATTACAATAACAACATATATTCTTTTGGCTCTTCTCTTCGCCACATGCAAAACTGAATCACAAACAATAGATACAAGTTAACCATGGCTTCAGTAAATCTTCATTTCTTTAACCGAACATCTCACATCCTAACTCGCTGCAGAGTCACTGAAATAAAACCAAATCGGAACACACTTTCCACGTTTAACATAACATTAAAAAGAACGATGCCATTTAATGCAATTACACAAAAAATGCTTAACTGATTCACATATTCAATCTAATTTTATCCAATATTTATCCGTTTGTTTCGTAATGTTTACAAATACTGGTGACTTAAAGTTGACGATGCTTCAGCTTTTAACTATCAACGATATGGTAAGATTGTGGGATCAACATCAAATTTAACATTAGTTTCAACAAAAAAGGTGGTGCGGTTCGAATAATTTTGTTTCCGTTGCTGTATGTTTACAACATTTAGATTGTTTGTGAATATCTGGCTTTTTCTTTCACAACACATTTTAAGAGCACCACAACCAAAAATAACAACGTCGTTAAAAAAGAAAAATAAAAGAACTTTTTGCATAATAGAGTATAATTTATAGTACAATATTCAAAGAAGTAAAGGGAAAATAAGTTGATCCTTATTATTGTCGTTGATGTTTAAATTAATAAAATCATATTCTTGACCAGTATTGTATTTTTAATATTTGTATTATCCAATTTAAAAAGTTGTCGTGAATTGTTTGTAAATTATACTATTGTGTTGTCTATGTTTATAATTCAACTCAGCAATGAAAAATAAAAATGATAAGAGAAAGATACGTATTAATTTACGAATCAATTTCATCATTATTAAATTCTTAAAAGGTAAAATTGTTTCATAAATTAATGAAAATAAGCATACTATTTAATAAATTTAAAAATACATGAATTATCTGGATAAAATCTAATAAGATCTCAAATAGAGGTGTAAATGAGTAAATGAAAGAGACTCACTATAAGGTGACAGGGCGTTGCAAAAAAATATTCACTTCACTCACGAAAACTCCCGGCAACAAAAATTATGATTAGGTCTGGTGTGTATATTATAGTCAAAACTCCACAAAGTCCCACTTTATAAAGTCACAAAAAATCGTTAAGCAAAAATGTCTATAGGAAATTACATTACCTAAAGTCACACTCTATATTGATATAGTCACACTATTCATTCTCCAAATTTTAAATGGACTGTGAACCTGTAAAGTCACAACAGTTCTAAATCTTAATGTAAATGTTATTTTTTTAAAACAAGTTATCTGTAATTATTTCAAACTTTTATTCTTTGAATCATGTATGTTGGCAAATCGCGAAACTTATGTTTTTCAATTTATCCACTTGTTCACTGCGGAAATTGAAAACTGTGACAACAATACTGAAAACTAAATATTCATCTTTTACACATAAAGAATATATTTAATCTTAAACTCGAATCACTCTTCGAAATTTACAATGACATACCGTACTGCATCGAATTATACGAAATGTCGTTAAAACAGAAACGGACCTTTTTTGAAAATAGGTTTGGAGGTAGGTTAACGACATGTCGTTATAATTCGAGACATAACGACAGTGGTCGTTATTAATCGAGTGAAGATTA
>NCKV01000106.1:0-27470 GCA_003675905.2 Leptotrombidium deliense
CTTTAACGAATGTTGTGTGTGCTGCTTGTTTTATTTACTTTCTAGAATAAATTGGTAAAAGCAATCATTCCATGTTTCACTGTCAAACAAGTCAAAATGTAAAGTTTCTCTCATGAAATTAGGGTCGAAACATTGTTGAATGCACTTGTCTTTAACATGATTTGATTACTTCAACAGATATTATGTTTCAAAAACGTTTAAACTTTAAAGTACACTTCAAAGATTGTCAGTTGAATTGCATAATTGCGTTGATTGTCACTGCGGACATTTCGCAAACAGTGAAATTATGTGTTATAAACATTCTAAGCACACAAACATCTTACTGCCATATCTTAATGTTCTTATATGTTGCACTCTAAACATCATTAAAAACATTTATTAAAAGCGCATTTGCATCGAATGCAGGAAAGTGCAAAAAGAGATTGTGATGTGTGTTGCATCGTCTGTTGTTACGTTATTCCATAAAATTTAATGCTTTTAAAAACTAAATTCTCGAGATTCAATGAATTAAATTACGCAACTTTTTAAGCATTTCGCAAAGCGACCTCATTTTAATGAAACTTATGCTCTTTTTTTAAATTGCTATTTTTAATTACGTTTTACTATTAAATATTAAATGTGTTTTATTAAATGTTTTCGTTGCCTCATTAATCAAACGTGAAAAACGAATAATCATTTTTGTTATTACAATTATTAAAAATGTATACAATAGTTGTTGGTCTGTGAAAAAGGGTTGCGTTTCTGTTGTTGTCTTTCGCAACGAAAAACGTTTTTCACTTTTAAAATCGTAATTGTTTCTCGTTGTTGTTGTTTTGCATACATTTATACTCAAAAACCATTTAATTGATGTCAAGAAAAAGGAACGTTTTTACTAATAATGGTTGTGCGAATAAAAATTCTGGTTTCGTGTGTGTGTTTGTTTGTGTGCATACATTGATTACAAGTTTAAATTCACACGTTTCGGTGTTTGTGTGAGAAAAGGGTTAATAAATTGAATCTATCAAATTGAATGAAATTTAAATGAAAACCACACCAATAATTTAAATTTCATATGAATTGCATATTCTTGCATTCAATAATAAATGTTCAATAATTTCAGTCTTTTTTAAGAACATTATTCAACATTTTAAGGTGAAAATTAATTCGCAAACAGCCGTAATTTGAAACAATAATGAATAGTGAATTTGATAAATAATAATAATGCGAATTTATTTCGAGAAATAAATAAACTGTAATTTTCATGTAAACTTGAGTTGTCATTCATATTTAACGTATTGAAATGAATACGTTTATAAACTGTTCGTTGACTTGGAATTCAATTGTATTCTTAAACAGATTTAATAAGTAAAATGCAGTTATTTTGAAAGCAAAATCATAATTTTATCGTTTCGTGAAACGAAGGTTGATACGAAACACACTTCAATGACACACGAAACAAGTGAACAGTTTCTGGTTCTTGGTTAACGTAACGACAAATATTAGTTTATTTTTTATTGTTGGTGATCGGAATAACGAACACCTTTACCTTATCGAGTCCTTGTCATACAAAAATTAAAAATTGTTACACCCTTTCCCTTTGAGTTACGTTTTTATTGACATCTCTTCGCACTTATTTTCAGTTTAGTGAACATTTCTCAAAATTTGTGTTCACTTTGCGGCGAAAGTAAATTTATGTCACTTTTTACTCTTCGTTTCCAGTATTTTGGCATCAATTTCAAAATGCGTACATATTTATTTTCATTACTTCTTTCGCTTAATACCAAAAATACAATTCACTGTTTCATTCGCGAAACTGGCCGTTTTATGGCAATGAAACGACGGCGGCCGTCAAACATTGCTGTCCCTGCGGCGTACTTTCGCGATTAATTCTCATTTTTTCAAAACTGTTATTCAATAATTTACAGGGCTGGGCAACAAATTTTGGCCAACTTTATTCGCCCCTAAGCGCTCCTACCATGTCGGAAATTTCAGCGTTATGCTCACCATTTAACTGTCAATACCTGCTTTAATCGCAATAAGACAAACTACACCTTATAATCATAAATAATTGCAAATGTAAATGAAAGTTTCACAAAAAATTTCCCACAGGAATAATAAAGCTTCACTGAAGTTAACACCTATTCCGCAAAACTTTTGGCAATACTTTTACGTGTTGCAATTAATTCTTATTCTTGAAAGTTGTTATTCAATAACTTATAGACTACTTTTATTTTTGTAACAGATTTTTTAGTGATTAGTAAAACGTCTCAATGCTTTTTAGTTTGAGGTTAATAAGGATGATGTTAGTGATGCTATTTAGACTTATAATTTACGGTTAGTCGTAATGAACTCACCTGTGGAACACAACACATTTCGAGGCCAATCACAAGTTTGTAATTCAGAGGAAAAGTAAAGACCACCCGCACAGGACTCGTGCAACGCTTCACCGAAAACGCAGACAAAATATTTGGAACAATCCTTACCGTCCTCGAAGTATCCGAATTGCTCGGGACACGCGAAATCAGAACTTCTAGTGCCGTTCGACGAGGGGGAAGCATTATCGGCTCGAATTTCTAATTTATTTGTGAATGCAAATATTACAAACAGGGCTGCAAAGAAAAGACAATAAAATGTGTTAATTTAGTGCACAATTTGGTTAAGTGTTTTTTCACATCACATCGCACGTCATATAAAAGTAATTGTAACCATTAAATGGTATCGCAATCGCATCTTCGCGCGATTAACGGTGAAAGAACGTCTGGACTCGAAAGTAAATCAGTGAACTGCGAATAAACATCATTTTGAATGCAGCGTTATTTGCAAATATCGTTAACAATATTTGCAGCTGACACAATAAACTTGCAATTGAATTGTTCAATGAGTCGATACAATTGAGGACACAAATGCATTGCACAAGCATAAACATGACGATAACAGTTTGCTTTGCAAACAGTTTCTTCAATGAAAAAGAAAAGTGATGTCAAATATTTAACTAAAATGTTGATTACCAGGCTAATTAAATTAAAATTTTGTTTCTGCATCGAAAAGCAGACAGTGTAAAATAGTAATTGTGTAGTAATTAAACAGTGCACAACATCGCAATTAGCTTGTGCAGCGAACAATTATTATTGATGAGAACAGATAATTGGAGAAAAGAAACATTCCTATTTCTCGTAAGGTTCGAAAGTGTTGCAAAGAAGTTAGCGAAGTGACATGATTGAGATAAGTTCGAGTTTCGTTCGTGTCCGCTCAAAGCTGAAAGTAAACGTTTGCAGACAAACACACACAGACGTGCAGACTGTTTGATTGCGGAATCGTTTCTCGTGTGAATTCAACATTCACAATGAAATCAAAGCTCGGCTGACTTCAATTCGTAGCATAAAAAGAATTTTTCGGTAATTTGGGACGATTTTGCAGAAAGTAACAGGAAAGTTCTTTGAAAGTTTTGGGAGAAAAGGCACGTCTTTGGCCTAAATTATGACGTTTGATGAGAGAGTGAGCCGAGTTTGAATATACACTGCGAGCGTTATTCAAACATTACAAATCGCAAATTTGAATCTCGACTGAATGAGAGTTTCTCATTTGTTGAAGATTCGCGAAAGTAACGCTGTGGTTATCGTCAACAAATGTTGCGTTTCGTATCTGCTTCTAATCTGGCAAACATCTCGCATTTTAAATTCTTTTTTATTCTTCATTCTACATGTTAAAAAGCACTGATTCTTTTCACTGCACACTTAATGTACGCTTCAGTGTTGTAATTGTGCTCACAACGCTTAAAGAGAGCGAAAGCCTTAAATCGTGATTTATGTTCGCCGTTTGTATGCTCTCGAAAGTGGCTCGATTCACTTTATGTAGTTACTCTCATTCATTCGCTTTCAAATTGTTTCATAAACACTGCAAACGCGTGAACTGATCACACCACATTTAAATGTCACTTTTTTGTTGTGCACAATCGAAACTGTTTCAACGCTGCTCTCTTTAATCCTCACGAAAGTCACGGCAACGAATGCATAAAAAAGTAGACGCGAATAAACACACAAGAAGTGTGCGTTACAATTACACATCTGGCAGCAGTGACTTGATAAGTGATCAATGATAACTTCGGGCTACCGAATTCTCGGCTCCGATATGCACGTCGAGACCCATTATTTCGTTATTCAAACACCGCTTTTTAGACTCGCACAACAATTTTTGTTTCTCAAATACTTTTTCTGAAATGAATTCACAAACGAAATAAAAAGCAAAATTATGTTTCGTAAAACTTTTTTGTTGCAATTGCTCGCAGCGGTCCGAACTACTCACAGCGTATATTGCGAACTATTCTCAATCGTATACAACAAGTGTAATTGTTAACATTCGCATTGTTCGCAAACAAAATTGGAGCTTCTTTGTTGTATGAAAACAAAAAGAGTTTTCGAATAAGCAATGCATTTTCTGGAGTAACCTTTATAAGCAGTTTTTCGTGAACTGCGATTTTCACAGCGAAAATGCGAGCGATGCGAACGTTGAGAAACAACAAACAAACCATACACATTTATTTCATTCATTTCATTTCGGTGATGTTTCGCTTTGAAACGCAGTATTAAATGTCACTTTTAGCGAATGTCGACTGAATTTGTGGCATTTATTTGTGTCGAGTTAATGGATCGAGAAATATTAAGTGTTGCTTAAGCTTCGATTGTAAAAGTGCACTATTTACAACTTTTACTTCGACGATAATTCAATTAATGACTATTCAAACAGTAATTTGTTTCGTTTTGTATTTTTTCATAAAACTAAACACACCCAAAAAATAAACCGAACACTGTGTTTAAAGGAACGCACGATTTGGCGTGGATAATGCAAAACAGTTACAAATCGAGACTTTTAATATAAATAAAGCATTTAAATAGAGACGCAAGGTTTTCTCGAATTAAATTCACTTTTTAAAGCAAACTGCGTTTTTGCATCTTTCGCAGATACGAATCAAAATTATTGCAGAAACAGGATGAATTAAATATGTTTAATGCAAGAAGATTGTGTCAATCAAAACTATTCACGGAGAAAGCTCGCAGAGATGCGAAATTGTTATCTTAAATGCATCCAGAAATGATGCTCATATGTGTTTAATTGCGAAACGTGTTCTTCGTTCGTTCAGTATTAGGGTCACTCGTAAAAAATAACTCCCATTGATCACACCTATTCAATGACCTTTTACTTTGATTTCGTCTGCATTTACATTAAAGATGATCTCAATAGTGCGGTGCTGGGCTTTACATCACACTTACATTTTCTTTGCTCACATTATTCTGCAGTTTATCAATACGCTCTTAAATTACAGTGATCACAATGCAACAACTTTGTAATAATTCATTTTCATTGACTCACAATTATGTAATGTTTTATATATTCATTAAATGTAAGTCAACAAAACGGATAATAATAATCATAGCACACAATGCAATGTTCGCAATCTTATATTTGTTCACACATAAAAATGTGGAACAGAAAAGTAATCGAACTCGCATTTATACAAATTTTGTACCTTTTTGCACTCACTTCATTTCACAACAAAAAACAATATTGAAAAGCTTAAATTTTAAATTCCGTTAAGTGATCTAAAACAGTTCATCTCTTCCGCCTGTTTGATCACTCTCTTTCATTTCACCTCTAATAACATCTATTTTTGTTTTCTATTATAAAACACTGAATACTGGACTTCTGCGTGTGCACTATGCTTGAGTACATCAAATGTTCATTTAACAGACGACTCGACTCGAATGCACTTTAAAACGAGCAAATTTGGTTTATTGTTACATTCAGGTATTCATTGCAAAATAAAAGCAGCGGAAAAGAAAATGATGCGCAGTTTACTTACCCAAGAAAAGTGAGTAAATATCTCTGCTCAAGATCAGTATGCAGTACATCGTTGTTCCGACAACTTTTTTGTTTCACATTTCAAAACGCAACACAAAAACACAACGAATGGCTTTCAGTTTTTTTTTGTTTTGTGTGTTGTACTCGAGTTTCGCGAAAAACAAGAAGATGAGAAATATTCGAGTAATTATTTACTTTGCGGTTCACAGAATTAAAGTGAAGTTCTTTCGAAGATAATTACACGAAATTTGATTCACTTTTTCATTAAACGTCCGCTTTGCACGAAAAAAAGTGATTTCGTAGTTTACATCGAAGCACTGAATATTTGAGTACTGAGTATGAAACGCGATTTTTGTATCACTTTGTATCACAAATCACAAACAAACAAACAAATTATAAACCGTTAAAATTTGAGGTTTGCGATTGCGTTGGTTTCGTTCCTAAAACATTTAAGTGTAATTATTTTTAATTGTGGCCATTATAAGAGTGAACGGCTTAATTTGGCAATAATTCGATTCATAATTCTTAATAATAAAAAGCGATATAATATTTGTTTAACAGCAAAAGTAGTCTAAAGTACTGCGAGAAGCAAAGTGAAACTTTGCCGAAACTAATCGCGCGTAGAAAGCGACAAGAAAAAGAAACTGAATGATATTTTTTAATTAGTTCACCGAATTGCAGTTAGTACAACGGGAGAACATTTGTCGCGAAATGCGTGTCACCGAATCGAGTGTCGCATTTCATTTGAATGCAATGCACGATTCTAGATTCGCCATCAAAATCTATTCGATCTATTCGCTGAAATTAAGATTGCACACATTTTTTGAAAAGAAAACAGTAGAATCAAAAACTAGTTTCAAATAAATTGCGATTCGATAATTAAACAGTTGATTACACGAATTGATTGAATAGTGAACGCAATGCAAAGCAACGTTATTTTTTCAAGATCACAAAAGCAAACCAAACGAATGATTATTAAATGCTTTCACGCTTTGCTATTTTATAACAATTATTTTCTATTGGAATTAGAAAAGCAATCGAACTTGCATTTATACAAAATTGTGAACCTTTTTTCGTTCACTTCATTTCACAAGAAAAAACAATATTAAAAGCTTAAATTCTGTTAAGTGATCTAAAAAAGTTGCTCTCTTCCGCCTCTTTTGTTCACCTTCTTTCAATTCGTCTCTAATAATGTCTATTTTCGCTCTTTTATTATAAAACTGAATACTATTGAATACTGTGCACAATATACTTGCGTACACTCATTACATCAGACGACGCGGCTCGACTGCACTTTAAAACCATCAAATTTGGTTTATTGTTGCATTAACGCATTCATTTCGACGTAAAACGCAGCGGAAAAGAAAATGATGAGCAGTTTACTTACCCAAGAAAAGTGAGTAAATATCTCTGCTAAAGATCAGTATGCTGCACATCGTTGTTCCGACAACTTTTTTGTTTCACATTTTGCGAAATAAATTTTGCGAGTAAAAGAAA
Source organism: Leptotrombidium deliense (assembly GCA_003675905.2). Taxonomy (NCBI): domain Eukaryota; kingdom Metazoa; phylum Arthropoda; class Arachnida; order Trombidiformes; family Trombiculidae; genus Leptotrombidium; species Leptotrombidium deliense. The sequence continues at coordinate 7,333 of NCKV01000106.1, forward strand.
GGAATCGAGAAAACGAGTGCCGAGAGTTTTCCGTTCGCGAAGACTTGAAAACTGAGTTTGAAATGAATTAACGTTAAATTTAAGGCGAAATTAGGTTACATTTCGGCGGGGAAAAGCGATTCAAGCGAACAAACATTGGACACATCGTTCGACGAAGGAAAACTGGATTCTTTTTTCTTTCACTGCGCTCACAATTATACACTCACAAATTTGCTTTCAATTAATCTTATTTTCGATTTTTAATGTTCATCACTGCAAACATTCGCTTTTCAAAAGTTCGTAAAACTTTAAGAATTATGTAAAGAACGCACAGTCGCTGCAAATCGCAATTAAAACTGTGCGTTACTCGACAGTCACGTCGCTTCTCCTCCTCTGACCCCATATTTTATTCATTTCTCATTGATTTTTAATTGATACCAATTTTTGTGAAGAATCGTTTCGCGAATTGCTTTCTAAATCGCTTTCCATTTGGATCCTTTTTCCGACGGCCATTCGCTGCGGCAGTCGCTTCGAAATTCGATTCCAACAGTTTTAATTGAATATTTGAAGTAATTATAGCTCAGCAAAAGTGAATGACACGTTTCAAAAATTGGATCAAGGATGTGCTGCATTCTTGATCATTTTTCGCCGATCACACATACTGTGATTTGTCGCCAAAATGTAACCTCTTTGAACACTGCGCGTCGCGAATCGAGTGCATCCGATTGTTATCCTTGTCTCCATTTTCGCTTGTTTTTACTTTTAAAACCTTACACAAATGTTGCCGACAAAAAAGTAGTATTACTTGAATGACTGTAATTGAAATGTATACAATTTTTGTTCGCCAGCTTACTACGTAAACAGTGATAACGGTGCAAATGATTATTACAGTCATTTGATAACGTTTGTTACCGAATACGAATGCATTATGCAAAACACGAATAATCCCACACACGGCACCTAATCACACGTAACGTAACGCATATTACGCAGTGTACGTGTATCTGCGGTCTCTGTGCAAATGTGCAGCACACGCATCGATACATTCGAAGACGTTCTTCAATTTTAATGAGAAAAGAAAATAAGAAGCATTTAAATTAATTACTTTTTTCGAAACGTTCGCAAACCGAAAAATAATTGAAGAGAAACGCGAACGAATGACGCACACAGACATTGAATATTTACAGGAATGCGAGAGTTATGTAAAAATTGGGTAATTTGAGTAATTGAGTAAACATACCGGAATGTATTCAAATTCACTTATGTCGCGTAATACTTGTAAACGTGACCTCTTTCCATCATTTTAAGTAAATAAAAACTGTCGAAAAGTAAAATTTGTTTATTATTATGTAATTCAATACAAATTTCTTTGTTGAATTCATTCGATTGAAATGTTGCAAGATAAAGTGAAGTGCTACACATAAGCAAGTGTTGATATTCAATACAAATGTATCTAAATTTGCATTCAATAACTATTCATTGAATGCAACAATCATTTCGATCTGATTTCAGTGAAAATGTGCATTTCATTCATTTTTCTTACCTTTTCATTGGAACATTGCTTATCGAAGTCGAAATAGACGTGAAATGCGAAGCAAAAGAACGCACAAAACAAGAAATTTCCGTCGAATGATTTACTCGAGAAAAGCATCCTTCGGAATAACCAATGTAATCGTTACGACAGTGAATGTCGAATTACATTCACATTGAGAACACATCTTTTCGCGGTTTTCGATTCATTTTCTATGTTTGCAATCACAGCGAGGAATGCGAAGAAAGAAGTGTTCGACTGACGAAGCGATCGAAATTCGAAATCGATCATCAAAACAGCAAAGCAAAACAAACAGAGAAATTTAGCGTTTCAAATGAATCAGTCAAAAAAGCAAAAAATTATTATGAAAAAAGTGATTCAAGTCATTTCCTGGAAAAAATGTTCTTATAAAAGTACCAAAAAACAAAATTATAATTGTTACATTCATTGTTGAAACAACTTCTTTTCGTTTTCTTTACAACTCTTTTTACTTTTTTTCGTTGTTTAAAGAAGAAATAAAATTGAGATACAATTGTTGAATGAAGCATTCAGATTAATTTATGTATTATATTTAAATTAACCATTGAAACGGTGTGTGCATCAAAATGCGATCGTAAATTGCAAAGAAGAATGCGAATTTTATTTTCGGAGCCCATTTTACCAGCGAATCATTTGAAAAGCTCATTAAATGAGTTCTAAAAAGTAAATTTGTTTAACGTCTGTATTTGAGTAGCAGAAGCATATTAGAGTCGAGTAAGTGAGTGCATTTTTATGCACACATTTCAACGAAACTCGGCAACGCAGCAAACTCAGCATCAGTTTCGAAGAGTTGCTCAACTGATGTTACTTCGACTTTCTGTTCATTCGGCAAACGCATGAAAAGTAATGTCGTGTTTTTTAATTAAATTTGCTTCTTGTAAACCCTGGATTCAAGAATGCAATGCACTGCATAATTGTCTTCGTTGCCACATTTCAAAATGAATTCTATTTCCAGAGATTCGTATTGCCGTAGGATTTTAATATTTCTTCCATATTTTTAATAACGTTCAAATTTCGAGTATAATTATAATTTCACGCTAAAATTGTGTTTGCAAGCAGAAAGCAATTTTCAGATCTTACGTTTCTTTAAACCGAAATGCTGCGAACGAGTTTCGCTTTCAATTTACCATTCGACTGCGATGTACACTTCCGAATCGGTGATGAATTGCAGAGACTCAGCAGTAGTGACGCAATCATTAAATCGATGATTGACTGCTGTAAATCACTTTCTTTTCTTGAATGCTGTTCATTATGAATTCTGTGCGAGTTCAGTTCTAAATTTCATATTACTGTGTAAGAAAGAATATTTCACCGAAGGCTGCATTCCCGTATTTATCACGAAAACTCGTTACGCGAACAGTTTATTGCAAGTTCGCGTGTTTCACAGTAAATACAGTACACTATTAAACATACATGTAAATTTTATTGAAATAAAAGTTCAACATTTTCACATCACCATTGATGATCTTGGCAGCAATTATTATTGTAAATCAACATTTGATTACTGTTTCACTTAATTTCATTTATTGACACAAATCAGAAACGAAAGATGTCAATTGATGTGTCTTTTTGAGTTGTGATCACAAGTGACAATCAAAATGTAATAAATCTGATTTCACTTGTTTCAAGTATTGCGCTGTTTCCATTCCGTTTTGCTTTTCTTTCTTATATAATAAGACAGTAAAAGCTTGAGCAAAGTTCACATCGATTCGCTAGTATTTCAAAAAACATTCAAGAAACGAACAACGAACGAACGCAATATGTTCGCCAATCGAACGAATGCATCAAACATGAAAAATTGAACAGAAGAAGAAGTGATGACTAGAACAGGTGAACTCGTTCGTATATCGAAAGGTTAATTACTTTTACATTCACTATTCGAATTAAAAAGATTCACAGTTGTTCTAAAAGGCTTACATTTAACTCCAGGATTCGTTTAGATGTTGTTTCGAATGCAATTGCAATATTCACACTTATTCAAACGCATAAACACGAAACCTTTTGCCTAAAACACTATCTTTTACCACACATTTGCAATGTTTCTCATCATTGAATGAATATCATCAATTCAACTGCGTTTAAGTCTCATGTTCACGGAAACATTAAAATAAAAGAGAGAAAGGTGATAAATAATGTTTTAAATGTCAAAAGACGCTTATTTTTACGTAAAAAACCGCTGATATTGCATTTCTTATTTGCTTCTTTTCAATGAATTACAGTCGATTTAAAAGACAATTTTAGAAACGAACAGCAATATATTCATTGAATTACAGTATTTATAATTTTAATTAAAAAACGTTTTCGATTGTCTTACTTTCTAAACTTTTAATAGCATTTCGAATAACAAAGCAATCCAACAAGAGACGAATGAATGAATACACACAGTTAGTTGTTCCGAAAAGCTTTCCGCTTTTATAAATGCTTGTCGAGAAGAATGTTGCGAACAAAAGCCATCGAAAAAATATTGCATATTATTTATAGTGATGAATGAATGAATAAATGAATACTCGACAATTATTTCGGTCCTAAAAACCGAGCTCGCAAAACATTGACGTTATCACTGCATTGAACACGCTCATGTGGACTGCAATGCACTCTCTTTCTCTTCTCTTTGCTTAATTACTGCCGGCGATTACATTACGATCGTATTTCGTTTTTTGCATTCATTCGATCTCGATATGGTAATTACTGATGAAAGAACCTGAAATAATTATCCGTTTTTTATTACGAATTGCAAAAATTGAAATGTATGCTGGTGAATGAATGCGTGTATACTTTAATATTTAAGTAAGTTCGAAAGTAGAGCAGTAAATTGATTAAAGGTCGTTTGATGCGTGCAAGCCTGAGAATTTTGAATATAATACATAAATCAGAAACAATGTATAATAAAACGTGTAATGTACTCCTATTGTTCACATGAATGAAACGAAATGAACAATATTTCAACGAATCAGCCTCTCTCGCAGCCGTAATCTAAGGCATGCGAATAATATTATTTTTTATAATTAATGAGTGATTGGACAGCACATACTGGTGTATACTCAGGTGAATGTAAGGTCAAATAAAAGTTGCACACACATGTACATTAATAATACTGCGTGCATACATTTTGTAACCTTGATATTACTTTGAAAACACCCCAACAATGAACATAATATCAACTGCGTTAATATGAATTTAATTATAATTATAAATTTGTGGAAAATAAGCGCAATCAGTGTTTGTCGATAAACTTGTGTCCAATGATTACCTTTTCAATGAAAGGGTTATTAAATAAATTTTTGAAAGTAACACAAACCGCAATTAATGCGAAATGGCGAATAAACGAACGTACATTGAACAGCATAAGTGTTCGCAATACGACGAAGGAAAACTTGATTCGTATTTCTATCACTGAACTCGCAATTATACACTCACAAATTTGCCTCCAATTGATGCGTGAAACATGAAAAATTAAAGTAAAGACCAGAAGAAGTGATGAGAGAAACAGGTGAACTCGTCATTGCATTCGTATACCGAAAGGTTAATTACGTTTACATTCGCTTTTCGAATCAAAAAAGCTTCTCATTAGTCGTTCTAAAAGGCTTACATTTAACTGAAGGATTGTTGCATTCGTTGAGACGTTGCGTTTGAAATGCAATTGCAATACTCGCACACAAATTCGCATCGCATGCATTCGTACATTATGCGTATAAATTTCTTGCTAATAATCGCGTATAATTTTCGAGGTAATAAATGTATACAACGTTTCCTTTAATCGTTGCAAACCATTATCACTGCAATTACCCACAAAAACATTGGTAAAAACAATGTTCAATGCTTATTTGCACATTTAAATGAACATCGCTTCACGTGAACTCTTCCAAATTCATAATAATATCTTTATTTTCGTTTGTTTCGTAATTCGTTTAAATTTGAATACGTGACAGCTGCCTTCGAAGAGAATATTTAAATTGTGAATTACTGAAAACTGTTTTCTTTGAGAAACGATATTATCAACGTAAGTTTATGTAAATTCAACATTTTACGTCAAAAAATGTGAAGAATTATGAAAATAATAGCGAATAATAACATGTTGAACACAAGTACGGTCGAGTTTCGTGTTCTTTTCTCGCAATTCGTTTCCGCATTAATGAATACGCGATCAAAAAAACATGCAGAAAATAGTGAAAAATTTAATTATTGCTCTCAAACATACTACACATTTACTGTACATTCACATCATACTTATGTTCTAATAAAACTCACTCGCACACACACACATACTATTCGTGAACGAAAAATAAATTGCAAAAAATTAAAACATCAAATTTTAAAAATGTATTCGAAAAGTGTAACACACGTTATTCTGTTTCACTTTTAAAAGCTTTTTTCTTGCACAACTGCGTCACACTCGAAAAAATAGTCTCGGATTATGTTAATATTGGGCAGAAATTGCGTTTCGAACGCAATTAATACTTGAAATCTAATTTTGTAGCCGCTCGCCATTTGCATTCAAATTTTTCGAGTTCAACGTAAGTAATATTGCAAAATAAACGAAAAATAATTAAGTGTCGCATTGTGTGGGTAACTGAATACGAATGAATGTTCACAAATTTGCATCGAATCGATTTTTGACTTCTAAATGAGAAAAGTGAGCGTGTTTCGAGTAGAGAGTAGATGCGGATGCGATACCTTTGCCAAGTATCAAAAAGCGATGCGAATGTGTATCGAATTAAATGTGCCATCGAAAATGATGTCGTTTCTCTCGTCTTCTTACAACATTACCAGTGTGACGTTATTCACACAATGGATACGTTTCGGGCGAATATCGATTCTCGAGTCTTGCCGAATTCTATTCAGAGTTCATCTTTCTGCTCTCATAGTTTGTGCACAGTTTCCACTCTTTCTGATCTTTCTACTCTTTTGCACTCTTTCCTTGTTATCTTCTTTTTTTCGCGTCTCTTCTAGTTTTTTTAACTGGAATCGGCGATTTATGCAACATTTATGCAATGAGCGGCTGGTGCCGAGCATGGCGATTTCAATGTGTTCATTCAGCTGCAAATATGCAGTATTCATATCGTTGAGCACAATTGACGATTAATCAATAAGAGAACAATAGTTGAACGCCTCCACTTGCGCGATTGTTCTTAGTTCTCTTTCTATGTTCCTCTCGCTATTCGTTGCAAACAACAAAATTAGCTGATAATTTGCGACGAGAAACAAAAAAACGACTTTTAATTGCGCAAAGTCGTTTGCGAACGAATCTTGTTAAAACGATGACAAGCGTGATGCGATCGAAAAGCGTCGAACATTGTTATCTTGTTCATCACGAAGTGATTTGAGATTATAAATGCGAATCAGTTACGAAGCAGAAAGAAAACATGTTTTTATTTGATTCACAGTAATCCCTGTTTGCAAACAAACATTGGAACTGAATGTTAATAATTACAACAAATTTAGAGTGTTTCATTGATGCTCTGAAAGGATAAACAACACAAAATTCAGTTATGTAATTTTTGTTATTACAAAGATTCAAATGTGTTTGTTTGGATTACAAAAGAGGCTCTGTTTCGTTATCACAACAAAGAAATCGGAATCAATCAACAATTGTGGTCTGTCATTCGCAGACTCTTCAAAAAGCAAGTCTTTATCTCAGCAAACATTCTTCGGAACGAGCGAAAATATAAATATTCCCATTTTCACATTACTTTTTATTTTAGTATATTTATTGTCGTATTATGTTTTTGATGCATTTACTTTTGAATTATCAAAGATAATTTATTCTATTAAAATTAATGAAATGCATCTTTCAGTGCATCGCATATTCATTGCATTCGTTTTTTGAAGAGCCTGCAAAACAATGCACAACAGTGATAATACACAATGTGTACATGCAATTGCTTGCTTGCAAACTAATTCGCAGCAAAAACATTCGCGCAATCATCGAGAGTGATCATTGTTTCGGAAACACAAAATTCAAACTCAAGTTACTAGAAACGAAAATAAAGGATACAGAATTCCTGAGCAGATATGCGACGTTGTATTCTATGTTTTTTATGTTCATTCATTTACGAAAAGTGTTCATTGATTTCAACTTTGTTTCATTACTTGTGTGCAACTAGCGAAGAACGCAAAAACGTTCCACTCTAGTCACGTATTACTACAATGTAGTACAGTTGCAACTGAACTATAATTGCAGGCTATGTACACAGTGTTGTGATATAACCTCTTCACTAGAACCACTTTTCTTTTCTGACAAAACGCAATGAATTCAATTAACGAGTTTTTGTGCTTCGAAATCAATTTTTTCGTTCTTTTTAGAAATGAAATATTTCATTGGAAAAACGTGACACTTTCAAAGAAGCAAAATAGCGTTTTACAGGCTGAATAAAGTGTTTCAAATATTAATTACTTTTTATTACTTTTTTGCGACGAATTCACAAAAACTACAAAGAAAACGAACGAAACAAATGAAAATGAATCGAATTGGAACAACGAGAGCGACTGAAAGAGGTTGAAGACAATTTTAGAATAATTCGTTAACTGTTTCTGGTCGACGCACAATTTGGGTACAAAAAACAAATGAAAAGTGTACGCCATTTTCGGGATTAAAATTACAATTGTTTATTTGGCAATAAATGGTGGGCCAATCGATCGATTCATATATTTATATTTTCAGCTTTCGTTGACGTTTGCATAAAAACAACTGTTCACAAATTTGATGACAGATTTGTTGCACTTTTTCCGACGAGCTTCATTCGAACGATGCGATTTCAGAGACGTTTCCAAGATTTACTCGAAAAGGAGAAAAAGGTATTCACATAACATCACGTTACAGTCAACGATGGGCCGTTAATTACTATTACTTCGTACACTTTTCTTAATTGATTCGAGAGTTCATATAAATTGCAGCGCATTCATCTGAGATCAGATATATTCGCTTTCGATCCAAAAATCTTCACTAATTGCTCCTCGTAGTCATTAAAATTTCTTTTCATTATGTCCATACACGGTCCTAAAAGCCTTTCGAACGCTCCGACGTCCAAAACTATGAAACAACACAAATTCGAATATTGTTAGTGTAATATGTTTGCGTTACATTTGCAGCCAGATTAGCGTTAATTTTATTTCTCGCTTGTAAAAGCATCGCTAATTGAGTTCACTTTCGCTTTTGTTTCTCAGTTATTATTCGTGCAAACATTGCGACTCTCGAATAATAAAATAACGAAACGAAACCTGTGTCACTCGACTCACGTCTCTAGCTGACCGCTAGCGCTGCTCACATCTTAATGCATATCACTTAGTATTCATCAGTCGAACAGAACGTCCATAATTGTTTCGCAAAAAATAAGAGTGAACTGCATTTATGTGCACACTTCTCGAACATCAAAATCGATGCTCCCAAAGTACGCGCTGAGCTCTTTAATTCTTTCGGGCTATCATTTATTCGGTTGCAAACAGTTTTTTCTCCAACTGATTGCCTTGCAGTGTCGCAATTATAAGGTTGCAAATGTTCCATGTTAATATCACAGAATTGTATTGATGAAAAGAGATTGACACAATGCACAAATTACATAGAATACACATTTTGTGTACGCATTTTAAATAAATGTTCACATATAGCCTCTAACATAATTTTTATAAAAAAGTTTAAATAAGGTTTATTCAGTGAAGTGGCGAAATTATGCAACCATTTAAAAATCTAACGATTATTTTGGATTCTTACACTTTTACTTGCAGCATCTTAATTTCTCATTTACTATATAGTTTACCTATTCAATACCCTACAAAAAATCGAATCTTATGTCTGGAATTTTTCATATTCGCTTAAAGCGTTATTGAGTTTGTATGATTGCATTTTACTGTTTATGTTACGCAATGTTTCCTTTAAAATTGTAACGTTTTTCGCGGCGCTTCATATTCACTAGACTTTTATTGAAAAAATAAATTCGTGAGAAAAAGTGTGTTCAAAAGGTGTTTGCTAGCGATTCAAGTGAAAAACAGGGAATAAAAAGCGTAAAAAGCAGTAAAAGTTGAGTGCATGCAATAAAAAGGCGAAGAAACATAATTGCGTTTGGAAATGAACGGTGATTAGCATAGATATTGCAAAAGGTTCGTTGTAATTCACTCACAGGCAGCTTTAACTTCTCCTTCGGCGTATACAGACGCAGCCCGCTGCTTGTGGGTAATCAGTGCCAATTCACCGAAGTATCCTCCTTTTGTTAACCGAGAAATCTCCCTTTGTTCTCCGTTCTTCATGTCACGATCCATAAAGAATGCAAAAAACATCACATTTTAAACGTCATTAATGTTCACTGTGTGCGTACGCATTCGATGTTTACCTCATTTGTTTTCGTTACGCGAACTGTTCCTTGTTCTATGAAATACATTCCGTCTGCCTCGTCGCCCTTGCAAGCAATTAAAAGTTACTTTTCATCCACATATAAATTTCTTTCCGTAATACCTCTTTAATAATTAAGTCTCCGTCTGCGAACCGTTTTGGTGTCAACGCATCGCAAAGATTCATTCTTTCGTATGACTGTGATTCAAACGCAGTCGTTAACAAAATCTGTGCTCATGTCATTATTTACCTCTAAAGACTTCAGCATTTCGACCTTTTCAAGCAATTCCTCGTATATTTTTCTCTTTAAAAATGCGCGTTTCAGAACTATTTTTCGAAACGTGTGACGGCTCTGTCAAAAAAGAATATAAATTGAAAGATGCAGCTGCACATAATCTTGCATTACCATTGCCCACAGAGAGCCCTTGGATCGCGCCCTCACAGATGCAGACCTGGGCATATTATACATCAATGCTAATTCTCCGAAACTTCCTGAATCAGTGTATTCTCCCAATACTTTCTCATCGCCATTGTCGTCGATGAAGAATTGAAATGTTCCTCTGAAAAACAGCAAGCGAATTCATTGCAGAGATTTAAATTGACAACGTTCTGCGAACACGATTACACTGTAATTTGTATATTCGATCGCATAAAATGTAATCCGTACTTTACTATTGTCTATTATTAAACGATTAACTAGCGCACAATTTATTTGATTTTCTTTTTTCACTAACTTTAGTCGAATAAATTTGGTTCAATTTTCTAGTCAACCAAAATCTGGATCGATAAATGCGATTACAGTTTGTATTCGCTCTTTAATCCAACATCGAAAACAGGTAAAAGCAAAAAACGGTTAAAATGGTTGCCTGTTGTTCGCGTTTCACAGCGAAACACGGGAAACAATTTTCGGGTTCAAGTGCAATTACGAACATGCATCGAATTTCAGCTTATTTGATGTACATTTAACTATTTGCAATTTTCAAGAAAAGAATTACTTAGTGCACCGTCATTGAAATATCTCTGACAGAGCGACTCGTTTCTGGTACAAGACTGCATCAAGGATCACCAAGTAGAGCACAAACTGTGAAAGCAATTTTCGTTGCTTTCAACAAACTGTGCGGCGCTTCGATAACAGTGATATTAAAAATTGCTTTTATTGCGGTGCTTTACAATCACAGTATTGCAGGCGAGTTTGTATTCATTACAAAATTGAGCAACGATTAATTTCTGGTAAACATTGGCATGTCATAAAGGCGTGCTTCGAATACTGCACTCACTTTTCGATGACGTAGAAGTAATCGCCATCATCTCCTTGTCTAATAACCATGTCTCCCTCTTCCACTTTCCGTTCAAACATAGCATCAAGAACTTCCGACATCTCAGCCTTCAAAAGTGTTGCAGTTACTTAGAGAACTGTGAACAAACATTCGAATACAATACCGCGTCTAAAGATCTGAAGAGTAGTATTGTTTTGATTGCTTCGCCTAATCTTCGCCTCTGTTCGTCACTCTTTGGATAAACAATCTATATCAACGACAAACAATTTATATGAGTATCAAACTGGCAGATGACTCAGGGAGCAGCAGCACCTTTTCATTATCGTCCTCATCCTCAGCGGGGTCGTAATGTTCGGCGAACACTGAAACACATAAACATAATTAGAAGTTGTGTGCACTCGGTGTACTTTTCATCGGTCAAACTTATGGCTGCTTTTCGCCTCGAAACGAGGTTTTCAAAAGCGGATCAATACTCGTACAGTTTTTGGATCATTCTTTTGGGTCACCATTGAATATGGCTAACATTGGTGAGACTAATCCTTTCGATTGCATTTCGCAGCAATTATTCGATTGCTGTGACACACTCAGAAAAGCGATTCAAGTGATGCTCACCTGATTTGCGGCGATTGAACGATAACTTCATTGGTGGTTCTGTGGAAGCGGAGAAAAAACGAGAAAAACGTTACTGCAGCGAAATTGTGCGCGTTTAATTTCGGTGTGGAAAGCGCATTGTTCAACGAAATGTGCGTTTTGCATTCAACATAAGCGAAAATTGCGAACAAGCAATTTGGCAACATTTGCAATGCTAAATAAAAAATGTTTTAATGCTTCAAAATCGATTAATAAGCTTTATGACTGCATTTGAGTTAATGTTTTTACTTTTTCGACATAAAAATATTCACTAATTTTTATGCACAGCTTTTTCGCAATGATGTACAATTTTTTTGTTCAAAATGCCTGAAAAGGATATTAAAGTCTTAGACAAAGAATAAGCAGCATCGAAGGATCGATACGACTTGCGAGATAAACGAGCTGCGTTCTCGAATCTCACGTGAATTTGCTTGTCGCCTCATTAAAAACTGTTCCTTATTTTACTGGCAAATGTTTAAAAAATTAGAAGATTTCATTTATCGTCACTTCATTCGTAACATTGAGCGATTCGATTGACGTCTTCACATTTCAAACAAACAACGATTGGTGTGATGTGACGAATTGTGTAACAAACTGCAGTGGTTTCGTGTTGTAATTATAGGTGAGAGATGAGAAGAGATGAGAGATGTGTTCTTTGCGAAACACTTATTTTTTGGGATCAAATAAAAGAGAACAAAAATGGAAACCATTCGCCGCTTGCAAGGCTTGATTTACGGCGAAACTAATTGATTCGTAATCAACAGTGAAAGTAATAAGAAAATTGCTCTCTTCGCTAGTAATGTAAGTAAATGACAAATTAAACATTATTTGAATATTTGTTCATGAATGAAAACGAAGAAAAGGCAACACAAATTTTACTAAAAAGGGAAACAACACACAAAATTGAAGTTTTCATTGAAAACATAAAACGTTTGACGTGCACAGCAAAGCGAATGACAAACAACGAACAAAATCAATACTCAACTGAAATCTGAAGACAAAGAGTCCTCATTTTCATCGTCACCGAAATGATTATCATTTAAATGATTCTCTCCTCCCTGCGATGAACCCGAAGAAATATTCGCGTTTCTCCTTTCATTTAATAAACGAGTAAAGTATTCGGATGCGTATTCAACCAAATTTGAAGGCTTATTTACAAGAACACTAATCGTGAAATCGAGCAGCAGATTTGTTAATTCAGGAGGAACTTCGAGCCGAGTGTTTCGATTCATTGTGGGCTCGCTTTTCAACTTAAAACGGAAACAGCGAAATGTGAGTGCCTCAGTGTTTGTTAAATATGTCGCCTTTTCGCAACGATTCAAATTCGGTCCTCGATTCGATGCTTGTGTCGCGAATATTGCGATTCTTTCGGTTCTTGCTCCTCTTCACTGCTTCACCGTTGTTACCAATCAAGTGAATCGTTTCAACGGTTGCTATGATTTATGCAAACTGTAGACATTATTATTGACGACTACTGTGTCTCGTTCGCGACTCTCTGTTCATCTGTTTCACTATTTTACAGATAACTTCACTTTTCTGAAAGCTGATGCACTGCAATACATTTGAAATGCGACTTTTGAAAATAAAAACAATAAAAACGCGGCGTTTTCACACACACTCGACAACAAAATTGATATTCGATATTTTTACGAACAGTAATGATGCGAACAAAGCATGTGAACTGAAAAATCCTACCAGAATTTATACGAAGCCTACAATGTTCGATGAACTCTTTTTAACCTTTCACAAACCTAATTTTAAGCCAAAAATTAGAAAGAATCAGTTTTCGATGCATCGAAGTTCAGAGAGCAGAGAAGCAGCGAAGAGTGATTACCTTTCACTGTCGCTTTGAGGATATTTCGATTTTCAATTCTCTTCTTTCTTGACTTTTCTCAAAGAAAACAATAATTAATCGTTGCTATTCGATGAGCACAAGTGTTGCAAACCCACAAAAGCCGCAAACGAAGCGATGTGCAATTACAGTGAACTGAATTCGCGAATAGATTGATTGGAACTGAGCAATGAAGTCAAAAAATGGAGCGTAACTGCGGATAACAGCGAAACACTTTCTTCAATCACCGAAATGACACTTTTCCGTAGAGCAGCGATCGCACAGCGAACAGTTGCGGCGAATTATTTGGCATTCAAAGCAGTTTTTGCAAGCAAACAGTAGTACACACTTTTCGTTGAGCACAGTGAATTCACGTACACGGGAGCTGTAGTTTACTGCTCACACAGCACACGACTGAGAAATGAATGCGAAGAAAGGAAACTCGGAACGCAATGAGCAGTGAGAAGAGCACAATTCTCTTTCAACTGCGAAACGCACTTTTAATAAACAGCGAAAATAATGGCCGTTTTATTTCTTTGAAAACGAATGAAAATAGCAGAGAAGAAAAAGCGAAGCACAGACACAGTGAATGATGTTGTCTTATTTGTTTCCTTTCACATCTCTGTGAGGATCTATGGATCTATGGATCCATGGGTCTTTGGATGCGCACGCGATTGCGAAGCGGAAACCTGCAGATTACTTCTTTTTCCAATACGAGCACTGCTTTTCAGTGAAACTTGCTTTCTCTCACTTTATTTACTGCACTCAACTCTTGCACTGTTCTTAAGGAGACACAACACACACTAACTGCTTTCGTTAATTTCGTTCCGCAAATATTGTAATTCAAACATTCGACGCAATCGAATCAAATGCGGACCACATTTACGTTCGCTTCACATACTCTTCGTTCGCTTTCTTCGCAGAACAACGTTTTCATTGATTTTTGCACTTTGCGCTCGTTTTGCACCTCTAATTGCGACACTTTAATGTAGCGTAATTTTATTTTTCGATTTCGGCTTTCCAACTGCACTTCGATTCAATGAATGCAAACATTACCATTAAATGTACGAATTTGCAGCGAAAAATAAATTTGGCTGCTTACTGCGACCAGCAAAATGCAGCGACAAAAAATCGATGCATCATTATTTTATATTCAATTTCGCTCTTTCAATCCGAGAACATTTCAATGAATGCTTTTTGAATTTCTTTAAAAAAGCATCGCAAATATTATATTCATTTGTTTTTCGTCCTCTCCTCTCAACATTTTCATTTTTTGAGCTCAAATTTTAAAACCAGATATTCAACATCCATTTTGTGCATTTCGCCAAAATTGATCTGCGAAAAATGCAAATGCAAGTAGTTGTGCTGCATGAACAAACGAAACATTGTGTTTTGCTTCTAAATATTGATTACGTCTTGCCCGTGTTTATCCATAATTTTGCACCGAATCGACAAACAATGAAAACCGTTATTTTTTGCTTCTATTTGTGTTCGACACACAAACACAAACGCAAATGCGCCGAGTTTTGAATGCAAAGTGAAAATATGAAGCGATTACATCAACTTCTGACTTTTTTGTCACGGCGTGAAAACATCTTTTACGTCAGTGTGTGCTTATGCTGTGCATACTTTGCATATTTCGTCTTCTAAATAATTTTTTTGTCATTTTTCAAAAATGAATCTGAAATTAGTTGTTCTTTTGCGAGAACAGCTTTTCGTTGTTTCCTTGTGCGAAAACAATGAAATCCCATATTTTGCATTTTTTACTGATATCATAAATCCTTTGGATTTGCATTTTATTTTTAAAGGAAAAATAACGAAAATTCTCTGTTGTGTGGCGATATTGTTCAGTTTAAAATTTTATTTGAAAATTTGCAGGATTTATTGAATAACAGATTTGCGATTCGTAATCGAATCGCATTCAATGCACAGTTGCGCTTTTATCGTTTCAAAAGTTGTGCGAATAATATATTTCACAATAAATGTGAAACGTTATTTTTAGTTAATTCGAAAAAAATGGGTGCATTTCGCGTAATAACGGTTGTGTATACTTTTACGAAACTAAAAGTCGCAAAAAGTAGTACTTGATGTGTTTTTGCTACTCGTGACGTCAAACCGATACGAACGTATCATTAGAACAAACATCCAATTTTCATTGTTTTTGTGTCATAAATGTTGCATTGATTGATGCTTAGGCAAACACTCCCATCAAATTAGCTGACAATGTTCGAAATTTAGATTCACAACTCGCGTCTATATTTTAACCCAATTATGTTTGCAAACTGCGATCAATGTTTGCATTGAATGGAATGTGAATCGAAGCGTGCCGCATGTAAATAACGTTGCATTCGAATTGAAACTGACTTGCTTGTTGTGTTCAATTGAAAGCATTGACAACGAAACACAACAAAAAAAACGAAAACACACAAACGTACATTTGTGTGCAACACGAATGTTTCTCTGGTGAAATTTCGTTGAGAAAGCATGTTTCTCGAGAAAAGTGATAAATTTAAGGAAACGGATCGCATCTGAAGCACAAAAGCTAAATGCTTAGAGTTGCAACGATGCTACGATTGTTTGCAATGTTACTTTTTAATGCAACACTTCTTTTATTCAAACAATCGCTCGACACACACAAACATCGAATTGAAACGCAAACCTAATTTAGTCGTCTCAACATTGAAAAGTATTTACGAAAAAGTGGTTGCCATTGATTCACCGAAAAATACACAACAAAATGAAACTAGTAAATTTACATTCATTTTCAATTTTGTTCGCTAAGATTTGAAAATCTTGTTGAATATTCGTTGAGAAAATTATTAAAAACGTTTTCTTTTAAAAGATTTTCAAGTATTGTTCGACTAAAATAAGCATCATCAAGTGTATGTGTGTGTGTGCGTTTTAATTAAAAATATAATTTACATGGAAATCATTGTGCGGTGTTGCTGAAAATGAAACTGCAGTGAAAATACGCGTGCAAAAGACGTTTATAGATGGAAAGCAAAATCAATTGTTTCACATTGCAAGCCAGCTTTCTTTATTTCTTATTTTCGAACGCATTATTTGACAATATTTTGAACAAATTGTTTCTCGGATAAACGGGAATACACACCTCCTTTGTTTCTATTCAATTTCAATTTCTTTATTTTTGAAATTGAACCAAAATTTCGAAAGCAAAGCGGAGGCGAATATTTGTGAATAATAAATATACTGTATGCCATGCATACAGCTTATTGCGAATATCATATCACATTCATTTCGAGAATCGCATTAATTTATTGCGTTTTATTTGTGACAACTCGATTAACAGACATTCATTATCTCATAAATATTTGTCGCTGCAAATTTCAGAGACGCATTTGTTTCGCGCGATCAGCGATTGCGAAACAAAATGAAATGAAATTAATATAATACGTTATATGAGAGATGTGTGAGAACGAACAAACTTGCCAAGTGAAACTCGAGTGCTCAAAGGGTTGCATGCTACTTTTTATGGCGGAAGTAATCTTTTTAACGAGAAATGTGTGTACAAGAATAAATCAAATGTGAAAGATTTGGAACGTGTTCGAGCTGTGTCCAAATCACAACGAATCTCTGTTCTCTGCATTCTCCTCTGTTTGCATTTTTTATACTCACCGATTTTTTATGATATTTCCATAATTCATACTCTTTACCTAAAACGGATTGAATGCGAAATTCGTGCGCAATGCGTATTACGCTAGTAATTATAAACCGTTTTTATTATTATTTAGAACCGCAATCAGTACACACGTTATTTGCGATATAATTTCGAGTACCTTTTACGTATTCAACTACGTAAATGCGAAGAATGCGGTTTACGCATTATTGCGTATGTCAAAATGAAACAATGGAAAATTTATTTACTTTTGTTGCCGCAGAATCAGCGCATTTGAAGAAACAATGAATTAGAATCAGTGAAAAGTTTTCACTGTTTTCACAATCAATTTATATCGAAAATGGAATTCCTTTTTTAATTAATTAGTCGATTATTGAAAGCACACAACACATTCATCATCACATCGCATTCGCAGTGCATTGCAATGCAATTTGTGTGACAAGCAAACGAAAAATGAATGGTGAATATTTCATCCAGAATTCTCATGAAATCGAGTTTAATTATGAATGCCTTTGTCAAACGAAGCTTTCTATGATTTATGAGTACAAGTTGAATTTTCGCGTGAATCTTTGAATATATGTTCGAGAAAATAGTTTATTACAACGAAAAAAGCTTGCACTGAATTCGAAGCGAGTCGTCATGTCGAGTGCCGAATCAATTGCAATGAAATGCAAATAAAAACGTTAGGAAATTAAAATGAATCGCGATGTTTACGCAAATCGATGTTGGATTTCAGTCTCTTCTTTTATTTACAACTTTAATCCGACCATTAATTTTGTGTAGCGTTGCACGTGTATATATATATTACGAACATTTGGCGAGTTTCACTCGATTTGCAAATAATTGCTTTCTCTGGAAAAGCTTAAGAATTGCAATAAATTCAAGTAAACTCTCGAAACATCGGAACATGGTTTCATTTTTGCCGAATCGAATAATAGATGAGCGCAAAATTTGCTAAGAGACGAAAAGTAACTCAAATGTGCCTGATGAATGCAACATAACGAATTTCCTCGGAGAACGAAGAGCAAACAGCATCTCTTCCATCTCCTGCTTCACTTCTTAAATTACAATAAATACTGATGTTTATTGATAAGCTTTTGCGTTTCCTTTTTAATAACGTTTTCTTGTTCACTGAATTGTAAGCAAAGCTTTTCTAACGAAATTAAAACAGATTCTTCTCAACCATCTCAGGACTGAACGGTAATAAAGCCGTGATTCGTGTTTAACCTGGTCTTTTCGAGCGGAACAAACAATTTGAACACATTTTTGTCGAAACATGGCTTTCGCTTAGAAAATGATCTGTTTTAAAGCAACATTCTTTTGAAATTGAAAAAAAGGTGGATTCATTTCAGAAGAACGTTGTGAATGAAAGAAATAAAGTTCTAATTTACAGAGAGAGTTATGTGACAAACGGACACGAAAGAAGTTGTGGCAAAACGTTCCTATAGACACACGCAACTTTACTTCTTTGACTTAAAAATCGATAAAACAGGAGGTCTTCGCAAAGACGAAAGAACATACACACACACATTACAATTGTGACTTGCTTTGAATTCTCGACGTGCTATCAGCAATGATAGCCGCTAATTCGAGCGACTTTAATCGCCATCACTCACCAAACTGATCCATAATTCTGTTAATTGCACTTCGCCCGCGATCGATGCTTACATTTGTCGCGTATTTCAGCAGATAAACGCTCGAGTAATGGCTTGCGTTGCATGTTTCAATTGAGAGAGCAAACAACAAAAAATGTATCCGATTTTTTGCGAACAATTGAAAACGGTATTGAAAATATAATACTTGAGAATGAAAGGAGAAAAAATGCTTTTTGCTTTTGCATTTAAAAGAAAAAGAGTAGCACTGTGTAACTTCGGATGCTGCGTAAATGTACTCTCGACTATCGATACTTTGCGACACACAATTCGCGTACATTTTTATATCAGCGAAGTGACTTTTCAAATCTAATAAAATTACATTTTCTCTCTTTCAATGCGAACGCAGATTTAGTTCTTTCGAAGATTAAGCAAATGTTTTGCACATATTGTGCCTGTGATTGAACGACATAACATTGAAATGTCATCTCTTCGATAACAAACGTGAACAAACAACGCTAGCTCACCAATGCACACCTACTTTGTATGTGCACAACGAAAATTGATGTGCGATCGATGGCCACGTTTCACGCTTTAAAAATAAAATTTCATAAAAAGTGCTGTAAATGGTTATAAAACTAGGAGATGATAAATAATATGCTGCTCTTTTCAATAGAACAACAACAAAATGAATTACAACACACTTTGCGATCCTTTAGAATTAAGATGCTTCGTTTGATTGCCTCACATTTGCTTTGAATTGGACTGCAATTCAATGAAACATCGACAGCAACAGCGATACGAACGTGCAAACGTGCGATCACGAAATCGGGTTAAAATATAAAAACTAGTCGCTTCCTCTGAGAGTTGATTACAGCTTGTAAGTTGAAAATAGACGAGATGGATGTTGTTGTATTTCTCCATTTTAAAAAAGCAAACAATTCGAATGTCGTAATAAATTGGATTAAAAGCAATACTTTTAAAAAAAAGTTTAGTTGACGAATCGATTCGAATTAGAAGCAAACGATGCGCACAACGATACGTGATATGTTCTAATGGCAAACATTCGCTGTTTACATTTTGAACTTCATTGAAAACTAAATTTTCTATTTAGATTACGTTACTTTTATATTCGAAAAAACAGCAACAACGTGAACAAAAAATATCAATTGGCAAACATTTTGTTGATGTTTTAGCTTTTCGCGCGCAACAATAACAAACAAATACAAATACATAAATGTAGTATAAATAACGAAAATCGCAGTGAAAAATTAAGTATATTTAAGCGCGCAAACATAA
>NCKV01000107.1:0-27269 GCA_003675905.2 Leptotrombidium deliense
AGTTACGAAGTGCTGAATTGACACACAAAATAGAAACTGTTATTGTCGACAGCGCGGCGACAGAAAATATTTTTTATTTTCGATTGCCAACAATGTTAGGTTTCCAATAAAAATGATTTCAATGTTCAAATTAACATGCCAATAAAGAAAACATTATTGCATTGCAAGACTAAGGTCGCTTGCACTGACATTTGTGCGAAAGATTTGCATTTAATTATACAGTAGTAAGCAACATAATGATGCAATTAAAATTTGAGTACGTCGATTCTAGACAATTTTAGATTAGTTTTATTGCGCCCAAAAATTTCAATGAAACCGACTTCAGATCCGAATGAGTGTTTGTTAACATTCTACTTCGTCTAATAAACAATTTTTTCCAAAGTAGCAGTGTGCCAATCGCATACTTACTTCCCTTTTGAGTAAAGACTTATGTTTGTGTACTTGTTTGCTAAAAGTTTCCTTGAAACTTTTGGATAACGTGCAAAGTCTGAAGAAACATTGAGAAATGCATGTAATGTTTAATTGCTCTTCATTTTCTTCATTCATTTTGAAATTGATTGTTTTACACAATTGTCGATTTATTTCCATGTTTTATATTATCTCCATTGAATGTACAGTGAAGGATAAATAAAATGTTTTGCATTCATATAAACTTTGCGAAAGTTTGTGACTAAAAGTTAACGACCAAAATGTAAAATGAGTGCAGCAGACACTGACGTGTACGACGAAAAAGTGTCGTCGTTTAAACTTTAAACTTTTAACAATAGATTAGATGAATTGCATCGACTGAATGTTGCGAAACAAATGCACCAAAACGAAGTCATACGAAAATTCCAAGTAAAAATAAATGCATTACAATTCGGATGCTGTTTCGCAGACATTTAGGCAACTTAACGACATTTGAATGCATTTATTACACAAATAGTTTATTCCTTGTGACTTTAATACATGTTCAGACGTTAATAAACACGACGACAATAACAATTCTTGTACATAAATGTAACTGTAAATTATTCTCGTTTCAATTAACATTGCTTTACAGCAAAAATAAATAAGCGTGTAATTTTGCGTAAAACAACATTTTTGTGAAAACCGTAATTTGCAAAAAGTAATTTTGTCAGCTTTGAAAATACGGAATGAGAAATAAATCAAACAAATCGCTGAACGCAATCTGATTAAAACAAATGATGCGATCAAGAACATATTGCGTTGCTGCACACTGCATAACACATTTACGTATGCAGTTTGTTTGATTACGTAAATAGTGAATGCGACGAATTTCTCGAGACGGAAATCCGCTGCTTTGCAACTCGCATAATATCGTTTACACCACACATGTGACACAAGACAAACAGTGCGCAATTAGTATTATTCGTGTTGTGTTGCTTCTGAGTAATCGTTGAGTAATAATTAATCACAAAGCTGCTGATAAATGTTAACTAACGCGCAATAAAAGTGTGACGTTTTTACTTTTGAATTGCTTTCGATTCACTACTTTTGTTATATTTACAAACTAAAAATTATTGTGTTTTCAAAATCAAAATTACGATGTCAGCAATGAATAGCGATTATTGATTGCTAATTAACTTTTGAACAGAGATCAAAGCTTAGAAAGCAATTATGTAAACACATTGAAATGTAAAAGATCAGTAAATGTTAATCAAGTGTGTAATGTATTCAAGCGCACGTTGTGCTTTCAAATAAACATTGGCACTTCAATTTGGTGTGCAATACACGAAGTAAATCAATGACAATACTGCGGAAAACGGTGTTCGTATATTCATTCGTTCGCATTCCGTTCTTCAAAAACGTCAATAATAAATCATCGTTTAATTAGAAGTGTATTCTTTAGAAAAAATGAGTATTTTCCTCGGAAACTTGTAAGCGCAAACACTGTTACAAGAGACGCAAACACATGAAACTTTTTTATGCACAAAAAAATATGTCGAATTGGCAACAATTCTTGGCAGTTGATTACGACAAAGCATCGAATTGGTACAGCACTGTGCATGAGTTCTAAAATTACGTGTTTCGTCTGCAAAACACACGAGAAAACAGTGATGACGGAAGCAGTAAAACATGTACAGCACACATGAAACAAGCGAGGAAAAACCGTCAACTTTTTCCATTTCGTTTGACGGTATTTCAATGACAATTCGAAGGAGTGTTGTTTCGCTGCAATTCCTTGCTTTTTTCCACAGCGACAATCGCTGAAAAAGCCAACCAATTGACGGCTGAGTATAGCACAGCTTTCAATCGTGTCGACGAACGTTTCATGTCTCTTTTCAAAGAGACAGGATATCGTTTAACAGTTTAGTACTTAATTTATTGTAAAAATTGTAAATTTAAAAGGCAAAAGTGGATATAAAAAGCGATGGACGGCATAATTGTCTATCATTTATAATAAATGGAACGTATCAAACAAATCGAAGAGATTCGGTGCTTGTCTTACAATATTTGCACAAAAAATGCATAAAATAGAAACTATTGCTGTAAAAAGGAAATTGAATATGAAAACATGAAATTAAAGGTGAAAATATACCTTCATCATTGGTTGCATGCCGTACACTTCTCGTTGTCTTTTCAAATCTTTCTTTATTAACAACCGATTTTCAACCCAGAATAGTATGGCTGCGATCCATTCAAAAAATGTACCCACCACAGCCAGTGCAAAGGACCAGGAAAGAAAATTATGTTCGGAATGCGCCATCCAGTCTGCGTCATCGCCTTTGATACCGAAGACGATAACAGCCACTGAAGATGTTACCGCTAAACAAAGGAACATCAGTTTTGCACGTGCACCAACACTACACATACCTGCCAAAAACATCACGATTGCCATTCGCTGGAACGCAATGATTTGATTGTCGACGACGTGACAAACTTGAACAGACATAAGAAGGATAACTGAGATCAGTAAACAAACGAAACCAATTGTGTAAAAGACTTGTGTAACGATAAAAAAGCCTGCAATTGAAAACGAAGCCAATTAGTCTCCAAAAGTTTACAAACACATACCAGGCTGCAAAAAACCTCGAATGTTTTGATATTCCGCTGCGAAAATCCATCTGCAACCGGAGTAATACTTTCTGAACTCCAAATCGTCAGCCCCTCGTAGTGATCTAAAGCAGGTCTCCCACAGTCCCAGTTTGTCGAATTCAGCGCCATAGAAACGTCTTTCAGAAGCCAACCAATTTGGAGAGAAAAAGGCGATAAGAGTGGCAATGAATGCGAATGAAGTGACGAAGACGACCGCAATGCGCGCGTCCGACATTCGGGTCATTGTGCATCAACCAAACATCAATTATGCATCGCTTTTCGTGTCCTTAATTAAAGTTTGTATTTAACTCTAGCAATCAGAAAGCACAAGGACACAAACACAGATCACACAAACGGTGTCCAAAAGTCAACAGTGTCACTGCTCTACAAAAACGTCACAGGAAACAGAGACTTGCGCTAAGGCCACGGCGCTATAAAATGTGGACGCCGCCCTACGCCACTGTGTCCTTGGATATGGCGCAGCGCTTTGAAGACCCCTATTTGGGAGGGTCGTCCTGCGCAATACTTGCTTTGAGGTTTGGTTATTGCGCAGCAATGGTTGAGTGAGTGTTGTGTGTGCATTCACTGTGCAGATTCAGTGTAACCCAATTTGCGTGAAGGGAATCCCTTAAAGGGATAAAGCGGACTCTGTTTGTGTTCTGTCCTCTTTTTCGACCAACGATCGCTCGAAAAGCGACAATGTTTCACTTTTTCCTTTAAGAGTGTAGAACTGGCGATCAAAGCTTGTTGTCGTGAATTGCGCCAAACTCGCGAAACGCAACGATTGCGATGAAGAACGTCACGTGAACAATGGCTTGTCTCTGGACGCGTCCTTGACCCTTGACTTTACCAGTGTTTGTTTACAGTGGAAATGTCGGCGAATAGTGCCATACAAGCAAACAGCGCGACGGCCACCGGTGATCGGACAACGAATGCGGATAACGAAAAGAGTACGATCAGAGATAGTCGCGCGGAACGTCAGACGGAAGCAAACGCAGGCTCAACGCCTCAACGAAAGCAGTCAATATTCGTCGCTCCTCAAGGCCTGAGCTCAATCATATCCACGTGCGGATCATTTCGTTCTCCAAGCGCTGCAGAGACGCAACCAACACCACAGCGAAAGACGTCCGCTTCGCTGCTGCCGAAAGCGAACGCACATGAATTGGAACAGCATATCAGTAAAATAATCTCTGAAAACGCAGCAATTGTTGAAACTCTCGATCCGCTTTGGTCTAAGCGGTACTCGTCGCGACACTCGACTTCTTCAATTCCTTCAAATGCTTTCTCATCTTCACTATCTTTGACAACAAATAATGCACAACGACCCATTTCTCCGACCATTCATCCAACCAAGAAACAGTCGAGTCTCGAATCAGATGAGTTGATGTCTTCTGGTTCCGCTTCGAAGTTACAGTCAGCTTTATTGGGACGAACGATTGCCTCCACAATTGCTTCTTTGCCGCGCAAGTATTCGGAAGGAGTTTATCCATCGGTGATTATTCAGCCAGTTTCCTTAAAACAAGTGCAGCCGGCAAGTGATGGTGAAAGTTCTAGTTTGGTGAGAAATCTTTTGACGTCCAAGACGCCGTCGATTAAAGTGACTCCTTCTCCGACAACGGTGGTCGAACAGAAAGGTGCTCACCCCGAAAATCCAGAAGGAAGTATAATCAAGGATCTTCTGTTAAAAGCCAGGGACAATAACGAACGAAAACTCAGTCGAACACAGTCCCCCGTACCAGTGATTGCTCAACCCGTCCCGCAAACTGCAATCGCGTTGTCACAATGCGAACCTGTGTCTCAAATAAATAAACTTGAGATGCCAATAACAAGTCAGTCTCAAGAGCTGTCAATGTTAGTTTATGTTTGCACGATTTGCAAAATCGCGTTTAGAAATAAAGAGAATCTGGAAGTACACAAGTTGCATTACTGCAAGGAAAGTATTGATCAGAAGAAAGCATATCCTGATTTGAATGTTGGCCGAAATGTGAATCAGTTACAAGTTCTTAGTGACCACGTACAGAGGAAAATGTCGGTTATGGAGTCACCATTCTTACATCAGCAGTTGACAAAGCCAAAAACAGCAACAGCCGTCAGACCGTTAACAACGTCAAGTATCGCTTCACCACCACTTGGAAATATTCTAAAGCAGCAGTTACTCGCACCACAACAAGGACACCCTCTGAAAAAGAGGAAAATTTCAGAGCCAGTGTTTCCCTCGAGTGCGTTTAGTGCCCGTTTTGGAGGTTCAACCGTTTCTACGAACCATGAGAGTGCAATGTCCAAGAAAGTGTCTGTTCTTCAAAATATGATGACTAAACCGAGCATTTCTGTAGTTGTTGCGAGTAGTGCGAAGCCAGTGTACAATTCAGCCTTAGTTGCTCAACAATGCTCGCCACCAATCGCGACATCAACCTCCCAGTGGCCGTCACCGAGCAGACACATTCCATTGATGTCAACACAATCGCGACATAAAGTGATACAAGAACCGGTGAATGTTTTACGGCCGCTTTCTAGTCTGAACACTACAAATGATAATCCTTGGACTGAAGGTTACGAAGTACTTCCCGATTATTTCCCACACATGCGGTGTCCTGACACTAAGGTTACAGTTATGGAGCCGATCGTGTTTCCGGTTTTACGTAAAATATTATATGAAAACAAGGATAATATCGAGTTTCAAGCGAAGGAAAAGTTTTTAAACAACGACGCGAGTGCACTTATAGACAGGAGAACGTCTTCTCCTGTAAAGCAAATCGCTTCATTGAACTTTGAGGAAAGAGAACAGTTGGAAGAAGAATCTAAGAATGATGATGATGATCGAGAAAACACGAGTGTTCCATCGGACTCTGTGCAATCAACGAGTTCTGCTTCCAGACCTACATCTCTTCCTTTAACTCAAAAACGTAAACTATCCGCGTTCAGTTTAATTGGTTCAACTTTAGTGAGTCCTGAAACTCCGCGCCCGAAAAAGACGTGCGTGCAGCTGTACATTAATGGTCACGCTTATACTTATCTTGGGCTGAAAGTTTCCACAAAATCGACCTTTTGCTGTATATACAGACCTCAACCGATGTATGTCGTGCAAGAAACGCAGCCTAAATTATCGATGTACAGTAATTGGCAGGTCGTTGCTGTGCATGACGAGATCTTCAATTTGTTATCGCCTACAAAACTTATGGCCACTTATGATTCGCGAAGAGTTGCGAACCCATCGAGATGTTACGAATATTCAACAGCTGTTGCGAAGGTGGAAAAAGAACACACAATTGTCACGGATTCTTGTTCGTGGACATTGCGAAAGAATGAAGAAACTAAACTATTGCGAGATGCTACGAAGCGAAAAATAAGTGACGTGAGTTACAAAATTACTTTCGAATTGCTTAACATTCACTTCTATTTGCAGGAAAGCGTTGAGAACTCTGGCGATCGATCAATGGCTTGTCGGAAGGTTAGCGATGATCGGAGTAGCACTGGTTTTGAGTCTGATGGAAGTGAGCAGCCGAAGCGCGTGAAGATATTCGAGGGTGGATATAAATCTACTGAAGACTACACTTATGTTAGAGGTCGTGGACGTGGAAAATACGTCTGCGAGGAGTGCGGTATTCGTTGCAAAAAGCCATCAATGCTGAAGAAACACATAAGAACTCACTCCGATTTGAGACCCTATTCTTGTCGAAATTGTGCTTTTGCCTTCAAAACGAAAGGCAATTTAACGAAACACATGAAGTCAAAGGCTCACCATAAAAAATGTGTTGAGCTTGGAATTGTTCCTGTTCCAACAACTATTGATGAATCACAAATTGATAGTGAAGCTTTAGCGAAACAAGAAGCAATTGAGCACAGTTTTGGTGGTGGAAATCTTGCTTCTGATGATGATGACAATGGTGACGAAGACGATGACGGATATGAAGATGACGAAGAAGAAGCATCAGATGATGAAGGAGTGCCAATTCCACTGATCAATACGACGTCTGTGATCAACTTACAAGCCTCGACAAGCCATTTGATATCAGGACAATTAAGTGATACGATTCAGCCTTCTATTTCCACGAAAATAAAGTCGAAAGACTCGGAGAAATCGAGGAGCAGTGATAGTGA
Source organism: Leptotrombidium deliense (assembly GCA_003675905.2). NCBI lineage: Eukaryota > Metazoa > Arthropoda > Arachnida > Trombidiformes > Trombiculidae > Leptotrombidium > Leptotrombidium deliense. The sequence goes on from NCKV01000107.1 coordinate 7,138, forward strand.
ACTAAGCTCAGGGTTATTGGCAAACGAAGATGAACATGAAGTGGCTCAAAGTTTACTCGTCCTTTCAGGATCCGAAGAATGGATGGGAAGCAAAACAGGATTACCTTCAATGAATAAAGAGAGTTGTGACGAAGTTTCCCCTTCAAATAAATTATCCAAAGACAGTCAAAAACACTCTGTTTACTTATCGCCCAATATATTGCCTCACAACTCAATGTTTACTAGACAACGATCCTTCTCCTTCAATGATGCCTTAACACGTGACAATCCATTGCCTTCAACTTCTAATCAAGATAAAGTTGAAGATAGAAATAGATTGTCAGCTGAACCAATTTCAACCGACGACAGTGACGAAAGTGAGACTTATGACGATCAATGTTTGACGAGAACGTATTCAATGTCGAATATTACGGAAGACCGATCGAACAACGGTATCCATTGGAGACCAGCTTCAATGTCTCCTCATTCAGAGGAGTCCAATTCAAAAACAGATGAATTACCAATGGATTTAAGCAAACGACCTGAAGTAGAAGATCATTCGCTTGAATGTGATGTTCCAAATGCTATTGATGATTCATCAGTGATATTCAATGCAAGAAAACGAGTTTCATCCGAATTTATGACTATTGGACAATTCACGCCGAGAGGTCACCATTCAATGGAGCACACACTAGAAGATGGCAAGTCAGTTTGTTCGGTATGCAATAAGACATTTTCGAAAGCAAGTCAATTACGGCTTCACGTCAATATTCATTACTTTGAACGTCCTTTTCGTTGCGAAGCCTGTGCCGTTAGTTTTAGAACAAAAGGTCATCTGCAAAAGCATAAACGATCATCATCTCATCTCAATAAGCTGAACATGAATATGACTTTTGGAACACCGACCACAGATAATCCGCGGCCATTTAAATGTGCCGATTGTAAGATTGCCTTTAGAATTCATGGACATTTGGCGAAACATTTGCGGTCAAAAATGCATATTATGAAATTGGAGTGCCTGGGAAAGCTCCCGTTTGGTATGTACGCCGAATTAGAACGATCAGGTCTGAACCTGAACGATATTGATACGACTGATTGCGACAACAGTTTGCAATCGTTACAATTAATGGCGAAAAAGATGTATGCCAAAACTGATGTCGATATGCGCAGTATTGGGTGGAAACATTCATCGACTCCCGAAGGCGAAAGTCCCTCCGAAAGTGGATCACAAGAAGATGAAGACGTCATTCAGTCTAAGCGAATCAAAACTGAGCCCACTTCAGTTGCGAATTCGTTGCATCCTTCTGCTTTGACCCCGACTTCCACAAGGATTTTTGCGCCTAACAGCGGATATGGATACAGGCTATCACCTGAACCTATGCCTCTACCTCTGACCTCCACAAATAAAGAAGTGCAATTTTATCCCTCAATTCTTGAAAAGATGCAAATAACGACTCAGGAAGCTATTCCAACGGCCGTCGAATCGAAACAAAGCAGCTTTGTTATTCAGAAGCAACCACAACAACAGCAACAGCAAAGTTCATCTTCATCGTCTAGCAGTTCTTTTGCGTCGACCCGTTCTAATACATGTCATTTTTGTGGTCAAGTGTTCAAGAGCGCAAAGTTTTTACAAGTTCACCTTTATTGCGATCACCAACAACGGTCCTCATCTCCTCCGACCGCTGAAACTGAAAATCAAACGAAAACGAATACTATTCAAGAGTCAAAAGCGTGCAGTTGTGATATTTGTAGAAAAACATTTAATGATGTAACGTCGTTGCAACAGGTGAATAACGAATATCACAGTTTGACAATTAACGTAAATTATCTATTTCAGCACCTACTAACACACTCTGTACTGTTGGCTCGACCGTATGTTTGCGACGTCTGTGACGCCGGATTTGTGTCGTCGGCGCTGTTAGCCTCGCATTTGCCAACGCATTCCGCACCGCATCAGCAGGTACGTTTACCGCGTTCGGTGAGTGTTTAACAGCGCCGATTTATTTGCAGGGATTAGTTATTTGTCATGAGTGTGGAAATCGATTCACAAATCAAATTGACTTTCAACGACACGTTCAGCTGCATATCAACAACGAGTCCGTCAACAGTGATTGAACAGAATCCTTTTTATCGTCTTCCTTTATACATTTGAAATGTAAATATTTTATACATTCACCTTTTATTCGCTTTGTTTTATTTTAACTCATCGCCAGTACATTACCGGCAACTTTTTATTAGTTGTAATATTGTTGACGAAAGTAATTGTAAATATGTATACTTTGTACAAACGATTGATTCTCTTGTTTTATTGACAATTAAAATTGTTACATATCATTTTTGCTCTCTCAATACAAATACAGAGAAACAAGATTTAACGAAATTTAACCAAACTAATACTACGTTTACTTGGAAGTACTACAAAGTGACATCCGTTTAAAGGTATTTTAGTAAATGTGATATATCGACTCCCTCAACTTTTTGCAGTTTTATTCGCAGGCGTTTCTGTAATTTTCTTATCTGCTTTTTTTTGTTCAGTTTCCCCTGTTGTTTCTGAAGTCTTCGTTTCTTCTGCTGCCATTTGAGCTAACTGCGCCAATAATTTCTGTTGTCTAGATTCTTTCTTTACACTCTTCGCTTTTAATTTATCCTCCTCCTCTTTCTTAACCAAAGCTTCCTTGAATCTTTCGTCTCGAGGATCGATATTATAACCGAGATATTCTCTAATATCCTGTACCAGTTTTTCCTTTTTCTGTTTTTCTTGGCGCAATAAGGCTTCTCTTTCTTTAACTTTGGCGAAGAATTCCTTTTTAATTTGTGGTAATTTTTTAAGATTTTCAGCGATTTGTTCTTCACGTCGTCTGATAGCTTCCGCAGCGCTTTTCTTCTCTGCTTCCATATCTTTCAACATTTCATCTAAAGACGGATAAAATGTTTTTTCGAAACGTTTTATGAACTCAAATTTCTCTTTCGACGGCCAACAAACACCAGGTTTCAAGCCAGATTCTCTTCCGTATTTCGCGTAATATTGTCGAACATACTTTTCTTCGTAATGTTCTAAAGAGTCAAATTTACGAACTTGAGTTAACTCTCCTGTTAAACGTTCTCTTTCTTGTGTCGTTAAACCCGATTTATTTCTTATTGCAGCTATTTCTTCCTCTGATAAGTGACTCCATAAACTCGCTTCTTCCTGCTTCGCTTCCACCAGTTCTGTTGAAGCTTCAACATCTTCCTCTTTTTTACGTCGAAACCACGAAATACTTCGACTCTGAAACAATTTTGAATGACGATAGAAACGAGAGGAGAGCATGCTTTTAATCGTTTTTCAGTCTTCGCAACAGACAACACACACAACAGTGGAGTGTACGCTAATTACATCGCAACATACTTTCATTTTTATCAAACATTGACTGAGCGTTTCAATGAATAATTTAATTGAGTTACAATTAAGTCATAAATTGATGAAACAATTTATTGTAATGTAATCAAGAGGTTTTTCAATGCCATTGATGTTTCAATCTTTGAATAATAAATAAAGTTCTCCGTTTTCCTTTACAATGGCTATGAATATTCTTTTCGATATTCAAACGTTTCGGTAGCATACTGTCTACCCTCGTCAGTGAAGTGATTGGGATTGCATTGTGCAAGCGTCGTCGTAGTAAAATTTTTGAAATGAGTTGTCCTCAATTTGAGGATTAGGAAAGTAGAATTTTATTGACTGTATGTGCAAAAGGACACCGCGGTTATAATTCTGGACATTACAAGACCGCAAGAGTTCTACGTTTGAGTGTACATGAGGCAACGCTTTGAGTTCTCATCGCTTTCAAAACTCATTCAATGAACGTCAGTATTTTGTGTTGTTTCATTTTTGAATTTTGAATTTGTTATTTACACACTATTACGTTGCGGTCTACTTTTATCACAAGTTCCGCTTTTACCGAAATCAAATAACAATTTCAAAGTTATCCACGGGTCTCTGCAAGAAACGCAGGCTTTTACTAGTGTTTAAATGTTTACGCTACGCCACGTTACGACATTTCACACATATTCGCTAATTAATCATTATCTCTTAGATCTAGAATAGGGGATGGGCAACAGGCGGATAATCCGGTCAGTATATTTGCGAGGTCCAGGAATCAAACTCGGTCGGCAAATATCTGTCGACGTCGTGTTCTAATTAAATTTATCGATTCGCTTGTGTGACATGGATTTCGGACTGGATCTTGAACCGTATTCGTATCGGGTCCAGATAAATATAACCGATAAATTTAGTTGTCATAGAGTTAACATTAACAAGCATACACGTCGGGTCGGTTACAGTCGAATATTGGTTTGAAAATTCTAACTTTAACCGGGTAAGGTCGGCGCTCCAGAAAATCTGAGGTCTATTTCGGACCTGTCTATTTCTTCGATAACATTGTCGATCACTCATTTATGTTTTAGAAATGTTTTCAAAACTATATATTGACTGCCTTATCGTATTTTAAATTTTTTGAAGAATTACTAATTATTGAAATAATAAACAGTATTGCAATCAAAGAGAAACACAAGCCTGATTTGGATGTGCCTGCCAACTGTCACTCATATTTTTATTCACAGATGTTATTGGTTCGATTTGTTAGTTCGCACGATATTCGATCACCGATTACGTATTAATTAATTCATGTTCATAAGAACAGACCAGCAAACCATTTGAACAATCCGTTTCCAGGCTCCATTATTGACCTAACTATCACTCGTCGCATTTCCTACTACTTGTATTTGATTTTTCTCGTGTTACTGGGTGTTATGTGACTTCATCGCACTTCATTACACGTTACGAGAAAAACGAGAGGACACATGACAGAATGTAGAAACGCGTAGAATAACGCATTTTTATCACAATTTTAATAAAATGACATTTGAAAAAATAGTTAAAATGACGTCAAAACACATTTCTTGTTTTATTCCCCCAAAAAATGACGTGCAAATGCTTCTTAACAACATCGACCCTTTCGCAACATAATTGCGTTGTATTCAACGAGAACTGGAAAATCGAGACTTATTCAATTTATAAACTTTTGTTGTTATCAAACTCATAAGGTTCAAATAAAGTTTCTGTACCTCTACTTGTGCAGGTTTCTTCAGACTTACGCACAACTAATGAATCGCTGCACGCATTGTTATATAACTAAAACTGTATCGATTGGTTAGTTGAGAAAGAAATTTTCGATAAAAAAACTTACACAGACGTTCAATTGTCTGTTGCTCAAAAGCAATCATTAATTAGGAATTGAAAAATGCATACATTGAAAAATCAAATAATAACTACAAGCATTAGAGTTAAATATCTATATTCACGTTAGCAAAGAGTTAACATGTAATGTTAAACTCAATATGCATAAATACAGTAAGTGGACCATCTGCTCATGTTTAACATATGAAATTTGGTTAATACAGTGAAACTTATGGTTGCGACCACTGATAAACATCTAGTGCACATCAATAATGTAAAAAACTTGAATTTGACGACCAGTTGTATTTCAAGACTATTCAAGACATTTAGTCGCAGACATTGTGCAGAAAAAGTTTGTACAATAATAATCAAAAAAAGCTTTATTCCAATTATCAACAGCAACACACACTTATGCATTTTGGTACAACTTTTTTCAAGTCAAAACAATTTGATAAACCTCTATTTATATTCTAACAATGTTAAGTAACAATCGGTGCAGCGAAAGTAAAATTATCCTGTTTCAATGCATTCGAGATCAATGAATCGTGGATTTAAAAATGTTGGACTTCAAAAACAGTACACAACCAACGCAACTTTGCTGGACATTTATTTACATTTTGTTTATCCTTTTTACTGCTCAATGCTGTGAGAAATCTGCCAAACTCTTCTCGCGAAACAGTTTTTAGATCGTTGTTGCGTTGTGATTTGACAGTGCGTGTATCAATATCTGAATTCAATTCAAATTCTATTCAATGTCCATTCTTTGCGAAAAAAGTTTATGTTAAGTGAAGTTATCAGTTTATCTTTTCAACTGATTGAGTAAACAGTCGCTGAAAGGAAATTGATCAAAATTCAATCAGAACGAATAATATTGCACCGTTGCGTAAAATTCGTTATGTTGTATTATTGAGAAGTATAAATGAATTAATGAGTCACATTCGTATGTTGTGGGATTAACCACATTTGTCAGTTTCGTGTATATTTTATAAGTTTCTAATTATCACAAATTATCATAAGATGTTCAATTACATGTTTGCTTAAGATTTTTCAATCAGCACAGATTGACCTATTTCCGAGACCTAAGCAGTTGTGAAGAGACCTAAGAGAGATCTCAGTATAATTCTAAACATCAATAATTCTCAGCAAACGTTCCATAGAGCTTCATAAAGGTCTCAAAGCTTGCGAATTATCTAATCTTCTTAGATTACGAGATATTTAATCCTTGTTTTGTTGAAAGTAAAAATACAAAAACACTATCAGCGTTGAGAAACAAAATTCGCTGAAAAGTTGTCTGAAATAAATTATAAATTACTGATACTAACATACTAATCTACACCTTTTCTAAAGGATTTTCAGAGCTAATTTAATAGTTTCTACAGGAGAATATTGCAACATATGCAATTAATGAACCTTAACTTTTTATTCATAAACAGTGTTATCTTAAATTGCGAATGTTGCTTGCTTAATGAGTGTGAGTGACAACAGCTGTGATATTTTCACTGAAAGAAGAACATTAATTAAAGTTTCGTGAATCTCGTGTTTCTGTTTATAATGGATTTCAATTAATTACATGAAACTACTTTTAAGTTATAAGCACAGTTCTTCACACATTGTAATTGAAACATGCATTTTTTTGCTTCTTGTTCGCGTATTAACGTTCATTGTAAATGTGCGAATGTAATGTGTTTGTTGCACTGTTGAAGAAAAATAAACACATTGACGGTAAACAGCGAGTAAATTAAAATGTAACAAATGGCGAGCAAATAATCGCACTAGGAACGCTTCGTTGACGATCGACTGCAATAAAACATCGCCTATTCAGTGATAGTATCGAATTCGCAGGCATTTGTTCGTTGTTCATTTAGAACAGTTGCAATCGATAACAAAAAGCTTTGCACACAATTTATCTGTGGAGTCATTCGTGGTATTCGAGTACACAGGAAGCATTAAACTGTTCGTAATTATTTCATAGTTGTCTTCTCATATCAAGCTCGCTTTTGTTTAATTCAATGTTACACATTGTGTTCACTGTTCACTTTTGTTAATCAAAATGCATTCTTGGTTACCGTAATAAAAATGTTTGTTTGTTTATAATACATGTACATGTATGATGGATGCAACTCGCTTCATTTCAAAATAGTGAATAGTGACGCAATGACACTATGGATTCGATCGACGTCAACTTTTCACTGCATTGTTCACATAAAATCTCTGAGAATAAGAACACATTTCGCAAGCGAAAAATAGTGGTCATACATTTCATGTCACTGAATGCGGAAATGACAATACACTAGTTGTGTTTGTTTTAACGTTGTCGTAAACAGAACGTTGTTTATCTGTTATTTGTTATTACCAATTGTAATTAACGTCGACGTTTGTTACACTATTCGCGTTAATTGTTGGTTTGCGAGAAAAGAAATTAATTCAAAATGAATTAACGATGTGTTCGAATCGATGTTTGCGATTAATTTTACGTGACACAAACTTGGTGATATTATTTCTCCTCCTTTTTTAGTTACGAAAAACCTACCAACGAACCATTTTTTCTCTGTTTTCGTTTTGCACATTCTTAAGCTGCGAATAGAAAGTCCATTCCAGTGATGGCCATTCATTGCAATTCAAACGATTTTATGCCTTTTCGAATACACTTTGATAAGAGCACAGTTTTTGTGTTTTTTCCATTATTTTCGCAATAAAAAAATATAAACGCAATGCAATAATCAGCTTTCATTCCGTTTCGTGTGATTTGTTGAGTCGCTAATTTATCACTAAATTGGCTTTTGCGAATGCATTTACATTGGCTTTCAGTGCATTTTATTGACAATATTAATTATTGAAAAAACGTTCGCTTTGCTGAGTGATCGAAACTCGTGAAAAACGAAGCATTCTGTTTACATGAATTTTCTCTGTTCAATTCTCTTGTTTTTGGTGAAATCATTTTTAATGAAAAGCTTCGTGTTTAAATTATAATAATTAAGAATAAATTTCGTTATTCATAATACACGGCGAACAAAGAGAAAATACTGACTTTCAGTTTGATGTTCAACAAATTTATGAATATGAATATGAATATTTCATCCGTCGTTTTGAACGTACTTTTTTAATAATCAAAAAATGCTTTGCAAAGTATGAATAGAATATGCCATATTGTCATCTGTTTGTGAACACAAATTTTGACATAAAAAGTTTTGCATACTAAAATTTTGCTCTCAATGCTCTTATTCGACTTATATTTTGACAAAATTTTTAATTATTATTTTTTCATATTCGACATTTAATTACGTTCGTTAAGCGAAAAGTGTTTGTTTGTTTTTTATTTTTCATTTTTGTTCTTCTCATTAAATTAATTACGAAATCATTGAATACATCTTTTCTTCTCATTGAAATGACATTAATTAACAAGAATTGTCGAATGCGAATGTTTCACGTCGAAATGTTGTTGTTATTAAACATTTATTAAAAAGAATAATATGAATAATGAAATAATGAAAAGTTTGATAGTTGCATAATGCTAAAGAGTAATATTTTGTGCTCTCATTTTTTTCAGCTGACACATTAATTTACTGCTGTAAAAGTGTTCAACAACAACGTCTGTGGTATATATGAATTATGATTTTCATTTTCGCAACATTTATTATTATTATTACTGTTTCTGTTCTTCAACTCAATGCTTATTTTATTAGTTTTTCTTTGCATTTTGTGAATGTTTGCGAACAGTGATCGCGAAACGAAACGAACTGAACTTGCAAATTCCGAATCGATATTTCATTAGCATTTGTGTGTTGTTGCACATTCGATGTGAATTTGAACACCTTTTGCTTCGCAACTGTGAAAAGAGTCATTTGTTGTTTCTGGCGAATGAAACACACCAATTTACAATTGGAATTAAAAAAAGCGAAATATGTAGGAAAAGATTTGTTGTTGCTGGCAAATAAAAGCACAGATAACGAAACTGAAATAAATAAGTTTTTAAATTGCACTCCGTTTCGAATCCATGTTTGCAATATTTTTTCAAACTGCAATCTCTGCTTATTTGCTGCGTGTTCAAGTGTTTGATTTTCGAAATCCATCGAAACAGTGAAATAATGGAAGAGAAAAGAAGAAGCCATACGGTCACTGTTAAATCACGTTTTATAAACGCGAGTTTTTTGTAGCAAAAAAGAAAGAAAAACAATTTTCTAAGAAAGCAAATAACAAATGAAAAATAAAAATACCTCTATATCCTCATTTCACCTCACTTCTTGCTACGATTGACTTGTGCCTGTTTGCTGTGCCCAGTATCTTCTTTCGCTAATAACAAGGATGTGCGAACTTTATTGTTTTTGCTCATGCTGTGAAGAAGCGACGGTAAGCAAGCAAAGCGTGTGCACTTACAATGAGAATTTAGAATTCTGCTTTCTGTCAACTGCATTTGTGATTACTTTAAAGCAAAGTAGTTAAAAATATATCACAATGAATAGTGTAAATAATAGATGCACAATGCACACACATCAGACGTGCATTTCAAGAATATGTTTGCAGTGAAAAATGAAGATTTGTTGCAAACCTTGATCTCGAACGAACTTTGAAACGAATGCAATTTTATTTCGTTTTCAAAATTTTGTTCGCAAAACTCGTCGCAAACATAAATTTCGGTTAACAAAAGAATGAATTTTTTATCAACTTATATTTCTTTTTATTACAATATTGAGAAAGAAACATGGAATTTGAAACAACCGGCAGCATCATTATTTTGCAAGCGAATTTCGCTTGCAACATATCAATAATGAATCTTGCAACATGACAATGTTGTGAATGTAAAAAAAGCAATTGCAAACAGCGAATATGACTTCAGAAATACAGAACTACTGAAATACTTAAGAAACAAAAATATGTAAATTATGAGTACTTAAGAAATATTACTGAAACGTTTATGAAAGAAAGTCACGTAAGAAGTAGCTTATTTACATAGATCCGTTTCGAATGGTGCAGTAGTAACTGAAACTTCAAAATGTCCTTCAGCCTATCAAAAAAACGTTAAATGCAATCAAATTGAATTTCTTTTGCCTTCATTTTCAACTCATTTAAAATTGCTTCGATTGCAATCAAGTTTCACAAAAATCGTTGCAAATTCATTCAAATCAAAATCGCAAGCAAATCGGAAACCGTTTTCATAAATAAATTATTGCAAACGATGCGAAAATTAGTTCAATTCATAATACAATTCAAGTTGGTTAAAGAAAAATTTTAAGTTTCATTTGATTTGCACAAATATCAAAAGTCAAGTAATATGAATCTTTCCATTTTGTTCCTGTGTTAACATTCTTTATTCACATTTTCTTCACAATTTCTGTAAACAAATTTTCAACGTGAATAAAAAATTTTGAATTATTGTATTTCATTTTTAAAATATTGAATTACTGTTTAACTTACACAACAAATTTAGTTGCAAAAAATAAATTGAACTGCAAATTCACTTTAACTTGTGACATTTTTGCGGTGCTTTGCATTTTCCATTAATGAAAATGAAAATAATATATGTTCATTCTTTTCAATCCTCTGTGAATTGTCGAAAAAATTGATCAAAAAAGTTTTGAGTTGTGTTTGCTGAAAAAATATCGAGTTCCTTTTTTCCAACGAATCCGAATATAAATTTCTGTTTGAAAATACGTTTTGTGACCTAAAAAATAAGTATTTGCTTTTTGTAATGAGAATGATTGCGAGAATATTGTATTTACTCTGCTTTTTGAAATTTGACAATAATTACATGGACACATTTTTCATTTCATTAACCAGCGATTCAAGTGTGTTTACGTTTTAAAAAGTGTTGCGATTCTGTGCTTGGTTTGTTTATTGTCGCTTATTCGTAAAGGTAACGTTAAACAGGCAACGAATGAGTACACAGAACCTGGACTGGTGTCGACCTGCGCCGTGCTCGACGATCGATTGTCTCGTTCTTCACAGATGATCGTTCGTTGCGAACCATCGATGGAATCGAGAAACGAATGCAACGAACACAACAGTTATTCGCTGAGAAACAGAGAGAAATGTTTGACACAAATTCAGCAGCGGTTCGTTTTTTAACTTTCACGTGTTGACTGCAAACATAAATTTAACGCTTTTGCTGAACGCGTGTTAATTATGTAATTTTATTATTACTGTTACTGTGTGAATTGGTGAATTCAATTTTTATTCTTTTCACGTGTTGCAAAATGCGTTTATAAAGTTTGCTCATTTTTCATTTGTTCTTCGTTGCAAATTGCGTTTATTTTGTGTGCAAAAGTTGTTAAGCGACACAAATTAAACAATTAGTACACATTCTGGCGATTTGAATACGCGATTGTTTTTGATGAAAGAAAAGGATACAAAACAACGAAAACAACGAAAACAGCATCAACAACAACAACATCATCGCTGTTTTGCAACAACGAACAACAAGTGTTTTCATTCTCGCTTTTCGCTGCTTTTGTAAAAATCGAAACCGGAGAAGAGTGCAACCACCATACATCTAGCTAGCTATTCAGCATTTATTCAACTCTTCTTTCTTTCATCAACGTAAGTCTCAGTAAATGAATGAATCTGAACAAAAAAACAATTCATCATTTCGTTCAACGTTAAAATATGGAATCGATAAAATGATAACTGCTTTCTTTCAGTAAATAATGAAATATTTAAACGATTACTTATGAATACTTACTTGGAAGTATTTTGATGCGCATTCAGTATGTTATATTGTGATTAATTAATGTTTTTCTTGCGAATGTGATGAATGCATGATTTGGACGAACGAAATATTTTGATTTTATTGCAACTCTGGCATCGCATTCCTTTGTTTTACTTTCTCTGATAAGAAGATTAATTACAAAAGCAAGCGATTTACTTCGACGAATATACAGTTGTGTCTTTTGTGTGGTTGTGGTCAATGTTGCATTGTTATTGACAAAAAACATTGCGAGTCGCGAAACACAAGTTTTGTTGTTTGCAAAAAGAAGAGTCGCAAACAGAAGACGAACGAAAACGAACCGAAAACAGACTCGCCAAAAGTCATATTCAATAGAATAACTGCAATGTCGTAAACAAGCGAATCTATTTTTTAACCTAAAAATGATTTACTGACTGTTCGAAATCATATCGAGTGTTCCACTTCAGTTCGCAGTCAGTTAGCGATGTTTGGTTTTTCGTCACGATTCTCGAAAATTTGGTCTAGTTTTGAATCACAGAATCCAAATGCGACGAACATTGAAACTCCGGCGGATGAGGAGCCGAGAACTCATCGGTTACCATCTCTCAGTTCGATATTTGGTAACATATCTGCACATTCACCGCTTGGCAGTAGACATTCGTCGCCAACACCAGTTTCATATCATTTCACCTCTCGGAACAGTCCACGACATCACTCGACGCCGCACAGTTCACCGCATCACCCGTTGTCCGCAACGAGCTCACGGTACATTGAATCGCGTTCCGGTGCTTTGGAAACGCAGCCGAAACGACAGTTGCCATCAACGTCCGGAAGTTCACTGCACCACAGAAATATCTCAAACATATCGAATATTCAAAATATACCACCTGCTGTTGCATCGAATCGTGTGCCATCGCCGTTCTGCGAAATACCGTTTCATTTATCAGACAATTCGGACACAAGCTCTATTCGCAAAGTGCACTTGATTAAAACTGCAGAAGATTCACCTGACGTCGGATTGACCCTTTGCGGAGGTCTGGAAGTCGGTTTACAGGGTACAATATACATATCGAGGGTTTCCGAACATAGTTTAGCTGAAAAACACGGACTGTGTCCTGGCGATCAAATTCTAGCTGCAAATTACACATCATTTCTGGATCCCAGTATAACATGTCAACAAGCAATGCACATAATTTGTTCGGACAACTGTATAACACTGAGTGTATTGCCACGCGTAGAAGCACTGAGTTCGCAGAGAAGACACCACACGTACGCTTGGGTTGATCCAGAAGGACGACAAGTGTCACCGCCGCCTCCCGACCGCGACATGACGGACACAGACATCGATCCAGTACTTTCAATGCACGGCAGTAGACGTCGAAAAGCATCAACTTCATCCGACATTCGAACGGTGAGTGAATGCAGTATTTTGTTTATTCGCAACGAGCAAGGCAATGTTTGTGTGTCGTTTGAAATATTCGCTTTCAATTGCGATTCAAACAAACATTGAATTAAATAAATTAAAGGCGACGCGAAACTTGCATTAATACATTTAAGCAGCAATTTAAATTGCAAATGCGTTCACATATTTAAATTCAATTTATCGTCTTCTCTTTCGTAAATAAATACGAGTGACAAAAAATAAACTAATTCACACTTCGTTTCTTCGACTTGACGAATATTTACATTTAAGGAAATTATATTTTCACAATTTTTGCATTTTTACATTTTTTTCACGTTAACACTGATTTCAACGAAAAATAAGTGTTTACTTGAACATGTGCGCATTTATGTCAATTGCACTGCTGCAATGAACAACACATTTTCCACAAATTACTGCAAATTACATTATTCTTTTCGTTCGTCGAATAAATTGCACCAAAATTCTGCGAAATGTACATGTATGTCGAAAAGAAAAATAATGACAAAAGCATTCATGATTACTGTGAATATAAAATTACACTGCAAAAGTATAATATTCACGTTATAATTATTGTAAATCATAATAACATTGACATTTACATGTATTTGTATTTACTTTGTTTTGATGCATTTTAAGCAAAGAATTATGATGTAATTATTTACGGAAAAATAGAATCATTTTTGAAGTCATTAAATGAAAGAAAGTTGTTGAGCGAAAAAAGACATTAATTGAGATTAAATATCGCTATTGAAGTAAATATATAATACATTATTTCTTTGTTCTTAATGTGATGTAATATTATTCATTTGACTGCGTACTTTTTTCACTCACTCAGCGATGTGAACAAAATTGTCATATTTCATAATAAATATCATCCGCGATATCAACTGTTCCAGTTTAATTAACGATCGCATATGTCACATGAACACAAACTGAGCAAAACATGTTATTAACTGTACATGTACAATGTGTTTGTTTCGTAGTCGACTGCGAATGAACTGCATGCCTATTGAATGATTTTCGTCACTTTGTCCAGTAATTGTAATCTTAGCTTCTTCAATTCAATCACATTGTGCAACTTTTACTGAAAGAAAATAATGAAATCAGAAGCAAAAATGGATAATTTCTCATCTGCAATCGAATAGCTTCTCTTTTCATTTCGTTTTCATTGAAACGTCGATTGCTTATTCAATGAATCCAGATTAAAGTGTGCAATGTTCGCGTAATTACAAGCGTATTGAATGTTGAACGATTCGATTGCATAACGCTTTTGAATGGAAACCTTAGAACAGTGTTCACAACATATCTGAAAGCCTTCATCATTTTCACTGCTTTCTTGTCAATCGAAACGGAATCGCATACACACACCAGGAAGAACAAGAAAATAATCGAATCGCACAAAAGTATTATACATTCTCTATTCAATTTGTTGACTATTTGCAACGTTATCACACGTACGAAGAACAAAAGCGTTATTTTCTATTCCCTGTCAACTGAAACGGAACAAAGTTACAAGTTTTTCGAATTTGCAAACGCCTTCTCCTTTATTGAGGTTTCGTTGCATGACTGACACACTCGAAGAATCTTTGCATCAGTTGCAAGTTGCAACATCCGTTTGCTTTCCACTTTTTTGCTGCAAAATACTAGTAGCGCAGATATCGACAAAAATGACGAACATTTTTCGATGCACTTAATTACACTAATTAGAATGACAGCGAGAAAAGTTAGAAGTTTCGACAGCAGCGAAATTAATAGTGTACAGAACAGAAGTATATAACTTTGTACGCTTTTATAGCACTCAAAGAAGCCAAAATTGACAAAAAGCGTTGTGTGTGTCCGTCAGTGAGCATTGAGATCTTTTTGATCACCGAATTAAGCTTTCGATTGTCAATTGCAACAACAATGGCTTTCGTTTTCAGCGCTCAATGTGCTCCATTTAAAAGACATTCAGCGAAATGTGCACCAATTTTATGTGTGTGTGTGTTTCTTTCTCGTGAAAGCTTGTTATTGTAAAGAAAAATGTACTATTTTAAGTTCGTGGACATCAGCAATTGTAATGCATTTGAAAAAAGTCATATTTAATGATAAAGTGAACTCACACGCTGCCGAACATTTGAATTGCATTTATCAAAACAATAATGGATACAAGCAGTAAAAGATGTACAGTAAAAGAGTAGAAAATATTCTCAGTGGAAATTCAATCAAAGATATTGCATCCATTGATTCATTGCTAAGTTTCGAATAACTTTCTTTGTACGCTTCAAATTTCAATGTATTTTCATTCACTTTCTTTAAATTCGCGTTTATTTACAAAAAAATAATATTCGCAGATAACTGAATACATATCGTTTTGAATTATGTTACATTTTTTGGTTTTTTTTCGCTTCTTTTCTCGAAATTGAAATCGACTTCAAGAATGAAAATCAAAATAAATTCAACACTGAATAATGAGAAACATGCTATTTACTTTATTTTTTGCTTATTTTAATAACTATTGAAGCGAAATTTTCAGCAAATATAGCTGAATTCGAATTATTGCAAATGTCATACATAGCGCACAATGTTTAGTTTGCATTTCAATTGATACATTCTTGAATATTTTAAATCACGTATTCTTTGTACCGACTTTGACTCAAATGAATATAAACAATGTTTGCATTGCAGAAGAATTGTTGCAAAAATCTTGAAATATTCTTTTTAACTGAACACAAATTCGTCGTAACAAAGCAAAATAAGAGAAAACAGTGCGACTTAAAATGTAAAATAAATATTTAATAATAAAACTGAATAGGAAATTATTTTCTTGAAATTTGCATAATTTTCAATATCTTTCTTTCGGTTGCATTTGTTTGCACATGAAATAAGAAATAATCGAGTTTTGTTTTCAATTATTTATTTATTAACAAGCTTTTTAAAAATTGTCTTTCTTTCGCTTTCATAATTTAATACACAAACTGTGAAACAAAAAATGAATGTTTTATGAAATATACTGTTCAGATTTATTTCGTTGACGTTTTCATTGTTTTCTATTAGAAGATATGTGCACATTGTTTACTGTACACAAAGTAGCTAGCAATGTTTGCCGAATTGTGTAGACAAACAAATGAAAGTGAAGTGTTTGTTTCGGTGAAAGAAAGTGATGCATTTTAGAAAAATGCAGTACAGTTCAAAGGAAATAATGTCACACAACTAATGTGATAATGTGTCCACCAAGTTTAACCTGAACTTCAATAACATGTAACAACAAATACGCAGCTTGTGAATTTTTTACCTGTTTCCATGGATACTTGTTTTTAGCGCATTTGTGTGTAATTCAAATTGCATGTGAAATCACTTTTGTGATCAACGTTGTATAATACTCAGAAACGAAAAATTACCGAACATTTGTAATGTTACACAGGTACTACTGATTACATACTCACATTATTATCATATTATTTACAATTCTGTTTCCACCACATGCACATTCAAATAAAATAATAATAACGAGAAATATTATGATATGAAATTTGCGAAGTTTGCTGAGAAATACGCACTGTAAATGTACATACTAATGTCAAATCTAAATATATATTGTTTTTTATATCCCTTAGTTTCTCTGTGCGCTTCTGTTTCTATAAAAGTAGCAAAAAACTTCATTTCGCAAAAATTTTACACTAAAAGCATTGAAACATAAAAGCGGCGAAAATATATTCGTCTTAACTTTTCTCCGTGAAAAATTCGTAAAAAATATGAATCGATTTTAGGCAATGCGAAAAAAAGTTTTCCATTTTCGTTATTTAATGCAGTACTAGACGAAAATGAGGAGTTTCAATATTTTCATCGTTCAGTTTCTATATCCCAAAATGCTTCAAATTTCAATGAGAAAATAAGTTCGTAAATATATTTTAATGTACGTAGAAGCGTTTTTCAAGTACCGCATTTGAAGTTCACTTTTATTTATTATTCACTTTCAACGTTCAACTGTCAGTCTCGAAAGTGACCGAAAAAATCGCATTTTATCACATAAGTACCAGTAAGCAAAAAAGTGAAATTCGTTCATAAAATGGTTTCGCTTTCTAATACACGAAATAAACACATTCAATGCTCGTTTCACCATTGTAACCTTTCAATTCACAGCTTTACATTGTGTTCCGAATTGAATTATGTTTGACAGAGAAACTGTGATTCGGAAGAAAGTTCATTCATCGAAAATGTAATATTTCTTTTTCACAGTTTCAATCATAAGCTATAAAAAGTGTCATCATTGACAGTCTGTATTCCTGCACAAAAGTGATGCGAAGTTGAAGTTGCAAGTTGCAACAATTTGCAATCTAAAGACATTTTATTCATTGAATGCTATAAAATGTATTTATAAGGTATTTCCATTAACTGCGAATGGTCACCTGAAGGTATTTGAAACCAACATAATGTCCAAAGTTGTAATACTCCAAGCATTGTTTGAACATTCCTGAACATGCTTTTGAAATATTCAACACATCACCAAAGTATCAATTAATTTTTTATTTTTCATTTTAATTTTTCAAAACTAATTATAATCTCGTAAAACACTGCTATTCAAACTTTTACAACAATAATTATTGATTTTTCGACTTCTTTTCACATGTAAATTGCAAACAGAAGCAAAGCATGCATTTTTCAAGTATTGTGTTCACTGCAATGTTGTTATGGAAAACAATGACAACGATAATTCCAATAGAACGCCTTTTCTTATCTAATTACATTTTTGTTTGTGCAAAACTGGTTCACAATTCGCAATTAGAAACTATTCGCAATACAGCAATTGACAAAATGTTTGCACTTAATTCCGCATTAATTTTGAATGGACATGAAACGCAACATTCATTTGAAAACTTTATTTTTCTATAAAAACCAAATTCAATTAAATCGATATAAACTTATAAACTTTTTCTTACATTTTTTAGCAAATTTTTTCTAACTCAATAATGTCAGTTCGTAAACTTGTTTCAATTGAAAGGCAACATTTCCCCTAATTTAATGATAAAGTCGCAACAATTACTTCGTTTACTTTTTTGCCTTTTAGTGTAACTTGTGCAACAATATCGGTCAAGATAGTACATGCAGAGTTGAAATGCAGAGATGTAGTTATGCAAAGTTGAAATCAGTTTGCATCAATACACATTAATTTTATGGAAGTCTTTGGTTTCAATGCAACATAAACATAAATATTAACATCATGTGGTTCGGTAATCTTCATATAAATTCGCGAAACATAATTCGTTGATAAAAATAATTCATGCAGTTTAGGACTCAACACACTGCAGATACAAATCAATGAATTCATAAGGTTAATGTGGATAGCTGATAACATGAACGAAGTTGAATGTAAATTGTACTTTGAAATTTAATTTACATTCAACTTCAACGCTTCCGGTGAAATAATAGCCAATATCTAATTCTCATCGCAAATTTCTCCACATGACTGATTAACATGGTAATTTGGAGAGAAAGTATACATTTACACTTTAAAAATTTTTAGTCATTTACATATTCTACTTATTCTGTTGAAAGAATTTTCGTTGATCGATATTTGCAGACACACTGAGAAGCAAACAGTTGAAGAAATTAATTTTGATCTGCATTTTCAAGTAAACAAATGCGGTTTTGAACAAAAATATTTTAATCTCATACATTTATGTAAATTTATTAAATTACATTTCAGTGTACAATTTAACTTTTTAAAATACAATTCGTTGGTCATACATTTTTATCATTATCTTTTATAAAACTAGTTCAATTAAAATCGATATCCTCTGCATGATGAAGCCCGCATGTTAATTTATTGTACATTGCATTATACTATTGCATGCAATATTCATCTTGTAATTGGCGATTGCAATTGCTGAGATTTGCTGGAGATTCATTTGGAAATCACTGTTTCCGATATTTGTTCACCAGCGTTTTATGTTTCGCTCGCATTTGTAGTGTTTTTCTTTTGTGATCGATGAAAGTGATGCTTTGCTCTTCAATCCTTTTATTTCCCTTTCACTGCATTAGTGAACAGAAATGTCCTTCTATCTGTGTTTCATTCACCATTTCACATGTGGTTCTTCTGTGTAATCATTAATAATGCAGACACACTTCTCAGCAAACAAACAGTGAAAGACATTAATTTTTTCGCTGTCAATCTTCACTGTTTGTTTGCATTTAAATTAGAGTTTCACCAGAAATTCTAACGTTATGCATTATTAAACAAAGTTTGTTAATTGATTGTTTGTCGTGAAAGATTCACTTTAAATACTAAATTAATATGAAAAGAAACGAAAAAATTGATTTTTGGATTTAAGAAGACAAACTGAAGATTAAAATAACATAAATATATGGATTATGCGTTAAGCTTGACGTGTCTTTATATTTTGTGTACAAATTTTTCTATTTTTCTTATTATTTGACACATACATGTGGAAAATTCTGAGCTCGTGTTCTATTGTTTTCCTTTCAATGACACTGTTTAATGTACACATTTTTCAATAGGGAATTGAAGGAAGTAATATGAATTCATGCTTTTATGCGCTTACATTAACTTTTTCAGAATTACTGGAATCATTTTTTGCGCGCCATTCATTTTTATTCAGTTTCAATGGCATAAAATGCAACGAACAAAGAGGTTTCCGTCAAACATTGCACAAATAAAATTTGTGCAACAATTGCTTCTCTAACAAACATAATTCCACTTTCATCCTGAATTCAGCGTTCCTTTTCTGCTTGCAATATTTCAGTAATCTTTCAAATAGAAATCAAGCGAAATGGAAAAAAGACAATAATTTTACTCTTGAACACACAACAGAAGCAAAAAAAAAAACATCACGTCAAAATCGATGTTTACTAATCTCTAA